>PVKU01017768.1:0-10653 GCA_004027475.1 Anoura caudifer
TAACACTGAGGTGGGTTTTTTCCTTCCACTGAATTCAGTGTCCTTGTCACTACATCTGTCCCCCATCTCCCATGAAGGAAAAACCATAAAATCCTGGCTGAGGCTAAGTTGGTTAGAGCTTCAGCCAGCTCTGCCAAGGTGGGATTGGATCCCTGGTCGCGGCACATACAAGAATGAGCCAACAGATGTCCTGGCTGGTGTGGCTCAGTGGATTGAGCGCCTGCCTGCGAACCAAAGGGTCACTGGTTTGATTCCCAGTCAGGGCACATGCCTGGGTTGTGGCCACTGCGGGGTACAGGATTGGCAACCACACATTGATGTTTCTCTCTCTTCCTGCATTCCCCTCTGTCTAAAAATAAATAAAATCTTTTAAAAAAGAAAGAAAAGAATGAGCCATGGGTGCATAAATAGTGAAACAATAAATCATGTCACTCACCCCCTTCCTCTCTGTTAAAAAAAAAAAAATTGAAAACTAAAAAGATGAATTGTGGACCAAAAGTGATAAGAAGAGCAACCCCAGCTCGCCAGAAAACCAATGCGCTTGGTTGCTGCCCCACCTCCATGGGTAGGAATCCAGGGCGCCCTCAGTGCCTCCTTCCGCCTTCCACCGACTTCGCACTGACTTCTTATTTGGCTCGCTCGGCAGCTGCCGCCTGGGCTCCGCCTCGCTGTCTGAAGGTTGCTCCGCCCCAGAACCCAAGGCGGCAAATCACAGTGGTCCAAACACCCGAAGTACACGCCCTCCCGATGCTCTCACGCGCAGCCTTGCAGTTGCGAGTGCCGAGAATCGCGCCGGGCACTGACGTCCTGCACCGTACACAGAGGCGGTCGCGTGGCTAGAGACTCACCGATCCTTCCACTTTGCGGACCTAGTTGGCTCCACAGTAGGGGTGGACGATGGTGCGGACAGTGAAGAAAATCCTTGTCTTGCTTTTGCTTCTGCTTCCAGACCCGGCTGCGCCCCGCGGTGAGTGTGGGGATGGTTCCTGGGGACAGGGGTGCGAGGTGGGCACTAAGGCGCGGACCCAGGGGGAACCTTCCCACCGGGTGGGGCGCAGACCCCGCGGCCGTCGTCTCGCCGGGCGTCTTTCTCCTTCACGATGTCTGTTTAGCTAGTTGCCCCTTTCCAGGCAAGAGCGGCTGTAATGACCAGCGACTCGGAAAAAAGTCTTACTGAGGGAATGGACGGGGAGGAGGGAAGGGCAGAGAAGGGGGAGAGGAGCACGCCGAGGGAATTTCTGAGGAAGCCCGCTAGATCCCCCGCCCCCACGCCCCCTGGAAAGCGCTCCCGAACTCGCACGAACTGCTTCTTCGGAAGTGGGCTCCCGAGCGCCTGGCCACCGGGAGTGAACAGGACAGGGGACATCCCTGAGGGTAGGGACCCCAGGGCAGCTGCATAGCTCCACTCTTGTCCACAACGATCCCAGCGGGAAAACCCTCCTGCTCCCCCACGCTTCCCTCCTGAACCCCTGCCCCGGTGCTTCAGGCCCGTTAACTTTGCGCCCTCTACCGACCCCCTGATAACTCAACAGGCACTTTCTCTAGGGAGCCACGACTCCGCACGGAGTGTTTCTACTCCACAACCATTTGCATCCTCGGAACACCAGTGTCTCTAGCACCTTCCAAGTTTGAAGTAACCCTAATCCCTCTGCCGGTGGCACCTTAATCTCCCTTGTCTGAGGACACCCCACCTCCCCGGCGAAACCCTCTGCACCTAACCCACAAACCTAGAGCTGGAGGGAGAGAAAGCTTTTTTTTTTTTTCCAAAGTATGCCCCTGGGAAGGACACTCTCCTTCTACTCTTTGTTCCCAAACCCACTTTTCCCACCTACTGTGGAGGCAACCACATATTGAAGTCATATACTCATACTCATATGTAGGCAGGTGTCTGCAAACATTTTTTCTTTTCCTTTTCTTTAGATTTGAAAATCTTCACTCTATTTTGAGTTATACTGTTACTGTCATTGTGGGTTTTGTTGTTGCTTAATATATTCAATTGAGGTTTACATTCAGTATTATTTTCTTTGGGTTACAGCACAGTAGTTAGACAGTCATATACTTTACAGAATGTTCCCCCTGATGGTTCAAGTACCCACCTGGAACCACACAGAGTTATTACAATACTATTGGCTGTATTTTCCATCTTGTACATTCATCCCCATGACTATTTTGTAACTATCAATCTGTACTTCTCAATCCCTTCCCCTTTTTCACCCTGTCCCCCAAACCCCCTCCCATCTGGCAAACAGCAGTCTGTTCTCTGTATCTCTGAGTCTGTTTCTGTTTTGTTTATTTCTATTGTTCTTTGGATTCCACATATGAGTGAAATGATGGTGTTTTTCTTTCACTGACTTATTTCACTTAACATAATACCTTCTGGGTCCGTCCATGCTGCGGCAAATGGCAAGATTTGGGGTGCTTTTTTATGGCCCAGTAATATTTCGCTGTTTAGATACGTGTACCACACCTTTTTTATCCACTCATCTATTGGTGAGCTCTCAGATTGCTTTCATACGGTGGCTGTTGTGAATAACGCTGAGATGAATGCAGGTGTGCACACATTCTTTGAAATTAGTGTTTGGGCTTTCCTTGGAGACACACCCACAAGTGGAACCACTGGATCGTCAGGCAGTTCCATCTTCAGTTTTTCGAGGCTCCTCCGTACTGTTTTCTGAGGTAGCTGAGCCAGTCTGCATTCCCAGTAACAGGGCACGAGGGAGGGTGCCCTCTCTCCACATCCCCGGCAGCACGTACTTGTTGATTTATTGATGATTGCCATTCTGACAGGTGTAGGGTGGTTTTAATTTGTATTTCTCTGATGATTAATGATATTGAGCCTCTTTTCATATGTCTATTGTCCATGTGTATGTCCTCTTTGGAGTAGTGTGTCTACAGTGCCTTTGTTCATTTTTTAATTGGATTGTTTATTTTTTTGGTGTTGACTTGTATGAGTTCCTTTTCAGGGTTGGATATATATATATTTTTTATTACTATGGCCTTGTAGTATAGTTTTATCTGAGGTAGTGTGACTTCTCCAACTTTGTTCTTCTTTGTCAGGATTGCTGTGGCTATTCATGTTCTATTGTGGTTCAGTACAAGTGTCGGATTATTTGTTCTAGTTCTGTGACAAACACCATGAATATGTTGATAGCAATTGCATTGTATCTATAGATTTCTTTAGGCAGTGTGGACATTTTAACAGTGTTAATTCTTCTGATTGATGAGCACAGTATATGTGGATGCTTCCACCTATTTGTATCATCTTCAGTGTTTTCTTTACTGTCTTAAATTTTCTGAGTACAGGTATTTTTACCTCCTTGGTTAAATTTACTCCTAGGCATTTTATATGCAATTACAAATGAGAATGTTTTCCTGATTTCCCTTTCTGATAATTCATTATTGGTGTATAAGAATGCAACCAATTTCTGGATATTTATTTTGTATTCTGCAACTTCACTGAATTGATTTATCAGTTCTGGTAATTTTTGGTGTCCTTTTTAGGGTTCTCTATATACATTACTATGTCATCTGTAAATAATGACAGTTGTACTTCTTCCTTTTCAATTTGGATGCCCTTCAGTTCTTTTTCTTGTCTGATTGTTATGGCTAGAAGTTCCAGTACTGTGTTTAATAAGAGCTGTGAAAGTGGACATTCTTGTCTTGTTCTTCAACTTAAGGGAAATACTATTAGTTTTTCCTCATTGAGTATGATGTTAGCTATGGGTTTGTCACATTCACTTTTATTGCATTGAGATATGTTCTCTATTCCCACTTTCAGAGGAATTTCTTTTTATCATAAATGGGTGCTGAACTTTGTCAAATGCTTTTCTCTGCATTGATTGATATGATCATATAGTTTTCACTTATCCTTTTGTTTATGTGGTATATCACATTGATTACAAATATTGTACTAACCTTGCAAAGAGGAATAGAACTCAATTGGTCGTGGTGTATGATCTTTTTAATGTTTTACTGGATTCAATTTGCTAATATTTTGTTGAGGGTTTTTGCATCTATGTTGATCAGGGATATTGGCCTATAATTTTCTTTCTTTATAGTGTTTTTATCTAGTTTTGGAATTAGCAAAATGCTGGCATCATAAAATGAACTTGGGAGTATTCCCTCCTCTTGAATTTTTTTGGAGTAGTTTGAGAATTATAGGTGTTAGTTCTTATATGAAAATTTGGTAAAATTTGCCCATGAAGCCATCAGGTCCAGGACTTTTGTTTCTTGGAAGTTTTTTTTTTTTTTATTACAGCTTCAATTTCATTACTTATATTCAATCTGTTCAGATCTTCTATTTCATCTTGATTCAGTTTTGAGAGATTGTATCTTTCTAGACATTTATCCACTTCTTCCAGGCTGTCCAATTTATGGACATATAGTTGTTCATAATGCTTTCTTATAATCCTTCTATTTCTGTGATGTCAGTTGTCACTTTTCCTCTTTTATTTCCTGCTGTTATTTATTTGGGTCCTCTCTTTTTTCTTGATGAGTCTGGTTAAAGGTGTATCAATCTTATTTATCTTTTCAGAGAACCAGCTCTTGCTTTCATTGATCTTCTGTGGGGTTTTTTTTTTTTTTCAGTCAATTTCATTTATTTCTGCTCGGATGTTTTTTATTTCCATTCTTCTGTTCACGTTGGGCTTTGTATGTTGTTCTTTTTCCAGTTGATTTACATGTAAGGTTAGATTGTTTATGTGAGATTTTTCTTGTTTCATGAGGTAGGCCTGTAATGCTATGAATTTCCCTTTTAGGACTGCTTTCACTGTGTCCCACAGATGTGGGGTTGTTGTGTTCTCATTTCCATTTGCCTTGAGGTATCTTTTGACTTCTTCCTTGATGTCTTTGTTAACCCATTCATTGTTTAGCAACATGTTATTTAGACTCCATATATTTGTATGTTTTTCAGGGTTTTTTCTTGTGATTGATTTCTAGTTTCATACCATTGTGTTCAAAGAAGATGCATAATATAATTTCAGTCTTCTTAAGGTATTGAGACTTGCTTTCTGCTTTAATATGTGGTCTTTCCTAGAAAATATTTGATCTGCACTTGAAAACAGTGTGTATTCTTCTGTTTTGGGGTGAAATGCTCTGAAATATCAATTGAATTCATCTGATCTGTTCTGTCATGTAAGGCTGCTGTTTCCTTGTCGATTTTCTGTCTAAAAGACCTATCCATTGCTATCAACGGGGTGTTAAAATTTCCCCTACTATGACCGCATCATTGTCCACCTCTCCCTTTATGTCCATCAGGATTGGCTGTATACGTTTAGGTATTCCTATGTTGGGTGCATAAATATTTACAGGGGTTATATTCCCTTGTTGGATTGCTACCTCTATTGTTATGTAGAGTCCTTCTTTGTCTCTTACTGTAACTGTTGTTGTAACGTCTGTTTTGTCTGGTGTAAGTATTGCTATTCCAGCTTTTTTCAGTTCCATGTCCATGTTTCCCTCACACATCAGTGTTTTTCTCCCTCCCTTTCCCCGTCACTATAAATATATAACATCTTTCAAGAAAACGCAGAAAAAAGGACCTGATTTTCAGCAATGGCTAGACCATCCAGATAGAAAATCTACAAGGAATTGATGAACGTGAACCATACATTAGATCTAATGAACGTAACAGGTATTTATAGAACATGCCATCCAACAGAAGCATAATAGGCAGTCTTGCCCAGGATAGACAGTGTGATAGGGCACAAAACAAGTCTCAGTAAATTTAGGAAGACTGAAGCCATACTAACTGTCTCTTCCAACAACAATGGTATAAAACTGGAAATGCACAGCAAAAAGAGAGCTGCAAAATCTATGAATATGTAAAAATTAACCGATTCCTAATAACCACAAAGTAAAGAATTCAAAAGAGAAGTCAAAAATATCTAAAACACAAAGCAAACAGAAACACAACAGACCAATATGAATGTCCAGATAGTCTCTGCTTCCAGTGCACACTCACCCAAGTCAGTGGCCTTGTGGCCCTTTGGGAACAGACAGCAGGAACCTTTGCAGTTGCTCTTCCCCCTCATTGACCTGGGCCTCTATTTCCAGTAACAGATTGCAGATTTGAGAGGTGGCTTGGGTTTAGACAACAACACAGGACCCAGACATTTTGAATGTGTGGACTAGGGGGTCTTTGTCTATTTCTCTCCTTTAACTGAGGAAAGGGCTCCAAAATGAGGACACAGTGGGGGTTCATGGGCTCTCCCAGTCTCCAAGACCTAAGACTTCCCAGCAGTCAGGGGCCACTGGGACTCTCACCTCCCCCTCAGAATGATGAGGATGTGAGTAGGGTTTCCCCATAGGGGTGGCTGAAGTCATCAGAGTGTTGGATCTCTGGGAGTGGTATTGCACCCATGGAATCAGAGGTGGTAAGGCTGCATCTACTTGTCCAAATAAGTGAGCCCCAAACCTCAGAAGACCCCTCCTTTTCCATCCCATTACGCTTAGTAAATTGTGTCTTTCATTCTGAGGTATTTTTCCAGTAGACAGCATGTATATGGGTCTTGCTACCATATGTGTTTTTTGACTGGAGCATTTAAGTCATTTAAATTTAAAGTGGTTATTGACTGGTACATATTTATTGCCATTTTTTCTTCATAACTATGTTCCTATATTTTACTTTCCTTCTCTTCTTAAAGAAGACCCTTAACATTTCTTGTAATATGAGTTTGGTAGTAATGAATCCCAGTATATGTCAATAGTAATCAAAACAGCATGGTTCTTGCATAAAAACAGACACATACACTTCCGGCCAAGATGGAGGCATAGGTGGGCACACTGTGCCTCCTCACACAACCAAAATCAAGGACAACAAGGATTTAGAAACAAGAAAACATCCAGAACTGAAAAAAAATTGAACTACATGGAAGTCCAACAAGCATTCATCCAGACCAGTAAGAGGGGCGGAGTCGCAGCAGGAAAAAGTGGAGGTTGGTGGACCCTGGCATGCAGGCAGAGCAGCAGCTGGCAGATCCCAGGTACACAGGCAGTGGCTAGTGTACTCTGAACACAGTGTGGCAATGGTGCAGACCGAGTGAGGCTGCTCAAGGCAGCTGGCTGACCAGGTGGTCTCACATTTGCACGCAGATAATCCAGGGGAAGGGGCAGAAGGGACTGGAATACGAGAGAGAGCAGAGCAAGCACCATTGTTCCCTCTTGGATCCCACCCCCACATATAGTGTCACCACCCAGGGACTGGGCTGCCCCACCCTGGGGAACACCTAAGGCTCTGCCCCTCACTAGGTAACAGCCTTGACCAGACCAAAAAAAAAAAAAAAAAGTCTCAAATGGGAGAACAAATCAAAATCCCAGAGCCAATTCATCTAAGCGACCAAGAGATAGCCAACCTATCAGATGCACAGTTCAAAGCCCTGGTGATCAGGATGCTCACAGAATTGGCTGATTTTGCTCACAAATTAGATGAACAAATGAAGGCTACAATAAATGAAATGAAGGAAAACACACAGGGAACCAATAGAGATGGAATGGAAACCAGAACTCAAATCAATGGAGTGGACAGAAGGAAGAAAGAAACAACCAAACAGAAAAGGAGGAAGAAACAAGAATTCAAAAAAATGAGGAGAGGCTTAGGAACCTCCAGGACATCTTTAAATGTTCCAACACCCAAATTATAGGGGTACCAGAAGGGGAAGAAGAAGAGCAACCAGTGGAAAACTTATTTGAACAAATAATAAAGGAGAACTTCCCCAATCTGGCAAAGGAAATAGACTTCTAGGAAGTCCAGGAAGCTCAGAGAGTCAAAAAGAAGTTGTATCCAAGGAGGAACACACCAAGGCGCATCATAATTCCGTTAGCCAAGATTAAAATGAAGGAGAGAATTCTAGAAGCAGCAAGGGATAAGGGGACAGTCACCTACAAAGGAGTTCCCATCAGACTGTCAGCTGATTTCTCAAAAGAGACTTTGCAGGCAAGAAGGGGCTGGAAAGAAGTATTCCAAGTCATGAAAGTCAGAGACCTACATCCAAGATTGCTCTATCCAGCAAAGCTTTCAATTTGAATGGAAGGGAAGATAAAGTGCTTCTCAGATAAGGTCAAGTTCAAGGAGTTCATCATCAGCAAGCCCTTGTTATATGAAATGTTAAAGGGACTTACCTAAGAAAATGAAGATAAAAATATGAACAGTAAAAAGACAGCAAACTCACAGATATTAACAACCACAGCTAAAACAAAAGCAAACTAAGCAAACAAGTAGAACAGGAACAGAACTGCAGAAATAGAGATCACATGGAGGGTTAGCAACAGGGGAGTGGGAGGAGGAGAGAGGGGGAAAAGGAACAGAGAATAAGTAGCATAGACAGTAGGTAGAAAATAGACAGGGGGAGGGCAAGAATAGTGTGGGAAATGTAGAAGCTAAAGAACTTATGACACATGGACATGAACTAAAGTGGGGCAATGTGGGTGGGAGGGGGTGTGCAGGGTGGAGGGGAATGATGGGGGAGAAATGGGACAACTGTAATAGCATAATCAATAAAATATACTTTTAAAAAAACAGACACATAGATCAATGGAACAGAATGGAGAGCCCAGAAATAATCCCACACATTTAGAGTCAATTAATATTTGACAAAGGAAGCAAGCATATACCATGGGCTAAAGATAGTTTATTCAATAAATGGTGTTGGGAAAATTGGACATATACATGTAGAAAAAGGAAACTAGACTGCCTTTTTACACCACACACAAGAATAAATTCAAAATGGATCAAAGACTTAAATGTTAGACCCCAAACCATAGAATCGTAGAAGAAAACATAGGCAGCAAAATCTCAGACACTGTTCCTACAAATATTTTATCAGATATGTCTCCCCAGGGAAGGGAAAGTAAAGAAAAATTAAGCAAATGAAACTCCGTCAAACTAGAAAGTTTTTGTACAGCAAAGGAAATCATCAATGAAATGAAAAGACAACTCACAGTATGGGAGAAAGTATTCAGCAATACATCTGATAAAGGGTTAATACCCAAAATTTATGAAGATCTGTTATAGTTTCTATAGTCTTTTTCATGCTTACTAACTCTTTGTTCCCTGAGTTCACCCATTCCTCCCCTGAGCTCCTTGAGCATCCTAATAACCATTGTTTTGAGCTTTTATCTGCTAGATTGCTAGCCTCCATTTCATTTAGTCCTTTTCTGGAGATTTCTCCTGTTGTAGGGGACTTGTTTTTGTCTCCCCAGTTCAGCAGCCACTGTTTGTTTCTGTGTGTTATGCAAATCTGCTCTGTGTTCCATTCTCGGGAGGGTGGCCTTATGAGGTTTGTGTCCTGTGGGACCCAGTGGTACAGTCTCCTTGGTCATGGGTGTTTCAGGAATGCCCCTTTACTATGCATTGTGAGTCTTCCTGCTGATTGAGTGTTGAATGCTGTAGGCTCTTCTGTGCATGGAGTCAACCCTCAGGCTGGCTGCCTGTGAGCATCAACCTTAACCACAGCGTATGATCTGCTGTGCAGGTGCTGACCACACAAAGTGGGATTCGATTCAGCAGGGCATGGTGCCTGCAAGATCTCCCTTTGATGTGCTGCTTGTGGAGCTAATTGGATCCTGCTCTGATGTTGTCTGGGGCTTATTCCTGGGTATCTTTTTCCTGGGGCCTCTTACTACAGACTACAGTGCAGTCACTGTCAGATGCTGCCTGTGAACGGCCCTGGGCAACCTGTGTGTAGCTGCAAAGTGATCCACAGTTTGTGGCTGCCTCTTCTGGGCATGTGTGTGCATGGGAAGGGCCAAGCTGCATACAAAGTCCAGCTTCCACCAGTACCAAGCCCAGGGCAGGTCAGCAACAGGCTCAAGGCCCCCAGGGATTTGTATTCTTTGATTCCGCCTGCCTGTTAGGCTCAGTTAGTAAAAGAGCTTCCAGTGATTCATGATTTGTATGGGGTAGTTGTCAGTGATTCAACAGGTACGGGTGAGTGGTATTCACCAGCCTGATACAAATTCAAACTTGGTGCCTTGGCCGGGTCTGAGGCCACTCAGCAAAAGTCCCAGGGTACACCAAGGCCAGCTGGCACCCACTGGTGCCCACAGAGCTTTGTGGTGGCCATGGTCTCATGCAGTCCTTAGGTGAAGGCCAGCAGATTTATCAGGCCAACCAGACCAAGATTTAGCCATGTGAAGAGAAGGCTCTGCTCTGGACAGGCATGAAAGGGAAAAATAGTCCCTGTCCTACAGGCTCAGGACTCAGTGTGTCCTGGACCCTGCCTGGACCTCCTGGAGAGCCTAAGCTCAGCAGCACAGGGTCCCTGGGAGTCAGAGGGTGGAGCTAATTGATCTCTCTTTTGGGGAAGGTACTGGTCAGAATAGCAGGAAGATGCGAGGGGTTGCCCCGATCTCAGAGGCATACAACTCAGTCTGTGACAGCCTGAGTCAGCCTGGAATCTACACCCCAGGCCGAGGAGGCTGACTCCTTCACAGGGCATGAGCTCAGCAGGGCGTGAGCTCCCTGGTACTGGGCAACAGAGTCAGGAAGGTAACACTATTGCATTGCCCCAGGCTGATGCCATAGGAGAGGAGTGCTCCACCCAAGAGAGATGGCCCCTGTGGTGTGGGGGACAGACTCAGCACAGACACCATGGCTGCTGTCCCTTCAGCTCTCTCCCCACCCCCACAGCCACACAACCCAGTTTCCTCTCACAGGAC
>PVKU01017769.1:0-10650 GCA_004027475.1 Anoura caudifer
ACAGGGTGAAGCTCTCCTACTGATTTTACAGCAGCCTGTCCTTACAAAGTTCCAGTGGTGACACCTGAAGCCAGTATGGGGAGTTTCCCAAAGTCTGTTCCATCTGAGAAAACCTGGGCAGGCACAATGCAAACCACTCTGCTGCTGAGCACACCTCCCGGCAGGTGAGGCTGAGAAGACCCATCATTAATGGTGAACCCCAAACGGCAGGAACTCTTTCTCACCAGGGCTGGATGCACTGCCAGGAGAGCCGCTGCCTCCCGTCAACGTCGTGGCCTCTGAAGGTAGAACATGGTCAGTGGTGAGGTGGGAGGATTTAACATACGAGGAAGGAATTACATTGACATTGTGTCACAGAAGTTGTAGTAACTATATTAGGAGTTAAAATATGGAGATTTCTTCTTGTTAACCTACCAGTGTGGGAACTCCCAGATTTAACGGTTGTCCTAGAGTATTCCTGCGTAGTATCTAAGAATGAGAAAGATAAAGATGCAAATGGGGTGAAGCTTCAAAATAAGGACACATTTCATGAGGCCACAGATATTTATAAAGTCTTTTGTACAATATGGTTTTTGGACTTTGGATGCATCAGAGAGCAGGATACTCATAGATCCCCATGGTAATGGGGCTACATGAGAGCAGATTGAGTTCAGTGGTAGATTATAAACATGATAAATAAATGGGAAAATGGCAAACCATATATGAGGAATGGGGTCTTGGCAGGCAGCACCTGGCCCATAAATGTGTCTAATCCCTGCCATCCAACAACTAGGTCTGCAAGCCTGGGCTTCTGGGAATAATGATGGGTATATGTGAGTTCATCGAACTTTTGTGACTCTGGCATGATGTGTTCCCAGGAGAAATGCAGGCTCACTTCCCCAGCCTTCCTTGCCATTTATGTGTTCACTCTAGCTACACAAACAGGGATTAGATAAAAACTCCAAAGCCTCAAACTGAAAAGTTCGCCTTCTAAGAGTTCTGCTTGGGTTGTATCACTTCCTCTATGGAAAGATTATCAAAGGATTTTAGACTAGGTTGGGGGAATGTATACCATATGCTATTGTCAAAATGTATTGTCTAAGGTTTAAATGTCCATATTTTGAATATATTTTCTGACTTTACCTGTGTTGTAAGTTCCAGGTTCCAGAGTTTTTCCCGGGACTAAACCAGTAGTACCTACGACAAGAAAGGGGCAGTGGTCACAACTTCATTGCTTGTCCACCAAGTGATTTAAACAGGAATGTAAAGTCTCCACATAGCAACAAATGATAACCCTCTGACATTTAGTTCCAACAAGTAATCCATTGTGCCTCATGTAAGTTTTGTTTTCTGTAACTTTTTTCTGAGTTCTTAACTATCATGTCTCTTATTTTGGAGGGGAGAAAAAAAAATTTCCCCACATTACTACTTATGAGTCATTAATTTGACTTCATGGTGGTCTAGTGATGGCTTTCGTTAGCCTAGCGAGTAAGCAGGCTATGTAAAAATTGGCACATTTTCTATTTTTCGGAATTTACTTGATAGAATATGTATAAATAGTCCAGAATACGGTTTCAGAATATGGTTTCTTTTTAATTATCTTATTGTTGTCCAATTACACTTGTTTGCATTTTCTTCCCACCACACCTCCCCCCACCCCAGCCAAACCCACCTCCCTCCCTTGCTTCCACCCTCCCAGAAGATGGTTTGAAGTTGTGACACTCATGTGTTAGCTTAGAATGCTCACCTTTGTTTATTCCAACTCTGGTTGTTTGGCTTTCTCCAGGGAAAGTTGTGGCCTCTGAGGGAGAGAATGAGGAAAGGGATGATTGGAGAACATTTCAGGACCATGGAAAAGATACGGTGGACCCCCTGCAATGGATAATCCCAGAGGAGACATCTAATTTGTGGGAAGAGATGTGGAAAATTCTGTTTTGATTTGTTGCTTCTAATTTTGTTAGGGTAAAGGGGAGATTCTTGTGTAAGTGGCAGTGTTCCTTTGTCTTCTAATTCTCTTAAGATTTTAATTAATTAATTAATTAATTTGTTTATTTATTTATTTATTTATTTTTTGGAGAGGGGAAGGGAGAAAGAGGAGGGAAACAATGTGTGGTTGCCTCTTGCATGGTCCCTGCCAGGGATCTGGCCTACAACCCAGGCCTGTGCCCTATACTGGGATTCGAACCAGCATCCCTTTGGTTTACCGGTTGGCACTCAATCCACCAAGCCACACCAACCAGGGCTGTCTTTCTAATTCTTAACTATTACCCAGTTTTCTTGAGACCCTTCACTTTAAATACTTTATTCTTCCCACTGACATTCGGGCTCAAACGGTTTCTTCATTTTCCAATATGCCTCCCTCTCTTTGACAAGTGGTCAAGTGACTTCCCAAGCTCTCTTTCCATGAATTCTCCAGTCACCTTTGAAACTCCATATCCACGAGTAGTCTGACTTTCCACGTGCTCTGATTTTCTCAGTATTCTCCATTCAGGGTGGGGCCCAGTTCTTCTGGAGGTGAACCCTGGTTGATGCTATCTATGTTCTACAACTATGAAGCACCTCTGTCCACTTCTCTGTCTTCTGGCGAACCCTGACCCAAATCTCACCTCCACTCAGAGACATCTTTCCTGTTCTTTAGAGCATTAAGTTTTCTCTGCCATGCCCCCAAATGAGTAGGTATGGGATCTGTGTTGATACTTATGGTTTTTAAGAGGTATGTGTAGATTGTAACATACAGCCACAATTTTTGTGACTTTTTTTTCACTTTCTATCGGTTCCTTGAGTTTAAATGCTACTCAAATCTAAGAGCATCAGTGCAAATTAAGGACGAGTTCCTTAATTCATATCACACCCTGCTAAGGGAGGTATGGTTGGGAACAACTGAAAACTTGGGTACAGACAGGTTTGACTTTCTAGAACTTGTGGGACCAGTGGACCCCCAAGGGTGTTGCTGCCTCCAGCTCCAGGTGATACCCCAGCATGGCTTCATTTTATAATAGAAACAAAAAAGGAAGCTAATTAAAATATAAAATTGATCATTTTATGAGGGTAACTTGTGTATGGAAAAATAATTCTAAATGAGAAACTTAATTGTCTCTGTTGAAAATAAGAGACTTCCCCATTCCTTTTGTTAGAACATTTACGTTAATTTTCACTGGTATGTCCCCTAGAGCAAGGGACATAAAGGAAATCAGAATAAAAAGCTTCTGCACAGCTAAAGAAAACAGTATTAAAATAAAAAGAGAACCAAGCATATGGGAAAACATATTTGTCAATGATAACTCAGACAAGGGTTTGATCTCCAAAATATATAAAGAACCCACACAACTCCACTGGAAGAAGACAAACAACCCAATTAAACAATAGGCAAAGGACTTGAACAGACACTTCTCCAAGGAGGACATGCAGAGGAACCAGAGACATATGAAGAGATGCTCAGTATCGCTAGCTATCAGAGAGATGCAAATTAAAACCACAATGAGATACCACTTCACACCAGTCAGAATGGCCATCATAAACAAAGCAACAAACAACAAGTGTTGGAGAGGTTGTGGAGAAAAGGGAACCCAGTACACTGTTGGTGGGACTGCAGACTGATGCAGTCACTGTGGAAAACAGTATGGAATTTTCTCAGAAAACTAAAAATGGATCTGCCTTTTGACCCAGCAATTCCACCGCTAGGATTATATCCTAGGAACCCTGAAACACCAGTCCAAGAGAACCTGTGCACCCAGTGTTCATAGCAGCACAATTTACAATAGCAGCGGTGTCACTCCACCACTCGGTGCTCTAGTGGGTTCACCAGCTGAGGGTCCTGTAGCCCCTTTTGAAATAAACAATCAACATATATCATGATCTTTGGTTAGAACAGACATTCCTGTTCTCTTGTTTCAAAACGCTTTTCAAATATTTGTTCACACTTACGCACTTCAAGTTCACTATTTCTAAAAACTAATCATGACAATCACCTGGCTGCTTACTAAATAGACAGAATACTAGCCTAGTTGTTCTCAACTCAGGCCATTTGTTGATATCAACTGTAAGGTTTTCAAGAATTACTTATGCCTGCGCAGTTCCTCCTGGATTTCAGATTCAATTAGTCTGTCAAGGGCTCTGTAGTATTTTCAAAAATTCCTCTATCAAGGCTCAGGTAGTGAAGATTGTAAACCATGATCTCAACCTCACTCCACACTCAGAACCTCAGAAGTTCTAAGGAAAGAGTCTTGGAATTGGAAATATAATATGTGTTGCTCTAAGTCACCTCTGAGCTGATGTTAGAGAAACAACATCATTAAGCCCATAAACGTAGGAAAGATGAAGTCACAAATATGTGCATTTACTAATAACTAATAACTTATTGAAGCTGCTGGTGACTGCCCTAAGGTCAGTAAGAAGAGGCTTCAAACCCGCTTATCCACACCACTCTGCCTCCCGAGGCTATGCCTGAGGCAGTTGAGTCTCCACTGGTGCTTTTGCTCCCAGGTGCTGTTGTCAAGGCCTCTGCTTGTCCTGAGGTGCCTGACATATAACAGTAAGGAAGGGACATTGCTTCTAGAGCTGCAGGATTCTACCTGTCACTCTCTGATGGGACAGAATGAAGGTTTCGAATACAAAAGAAATCTTAAAATGATGCCTAGGATTTCTGCAGCCTGAAGGTCTAACATCATACACAGCTTATTCTTAGCTCAACCTGTAATATGTTTGGTACCATTTAATGGGCACGAAGGTGTACGTCCTGACTTGCCTGATTTTCCTGGGCTTGTTGCTCCTGTGCTTGGTTCCCTAGGCGTGCTGTCTTCCTTAGGTTCTATTGCTGGTACAGTAGGGACCCCGGATCCAGCTGAAAAAAAAAATATACAGCAGTTTAAAAAATACCGTAGACATGAATCTACTCATTTAGTCTTATACAAATCTTCTGAAGCAGGTATGTTATTCTCCCCATCTAACAGTCATGGTGGAGTGACATCTCCAGGTCACTGGATTGGTTGGCAGCACATGCAGAAGCCAAACCCAGGTGGTCTAACCTCAGAGTTCCTGCTCTAAACTTTGCGTCTCAAATGACCTGTGGTAAAGGAGTCTTTTTGTAAACATTTCCATCTGCCCTTATTGATGTTTTTGGAAAATGCCATAAAGTAGAGCAATAAAATTATTTAAAATCAAGTCACCCACCACATACACTTTTACTTAAGAGGTATTAAATCCTAGGTAAATTTGCTATTTCTAAATGTCTGTTCTCTGTTCCAATTACTATGTCATCATGGACCAGCACAAACAGTTCTGGATGGCACTCGTTTGAGGAGAAAGCCTTCATAGCCCTGTCTAAAATGACTGTACATATTGCCTGTTAACCCCCCCCCCAAAAAAAAAACAAGAAAAGAAAATGGGAAAAACCTGATTGACTTGTCATTATTACATAAATATTTCTGATTCAAATTTTAGGAAATGTAGACTAAACTGCTGTTACTACTTTAATAAAAATTAACCTATTTTTTAATTTGTGCTGCTGTAGATTCCAACTTTTAACATATTATTTTTTATAACTATATTTTGTTCCAAAAAGTATGTGACATAATTTTAAATCTAGAAAATTACTAAAGGAAAAATGTATTAATAGAAAATCAGAACATAAATTATTTAATAAAATCAGACCAAGAATTAGTTAATACAGGCATAAAGAGAAGTCCATGTGTACTCTAAAGACATGGCTTTTAGTGGTATGTAAAGATATTTTATTTATCCTAACAGCAATCAGAACAACTGTAGCATTTTAAGTAGTGGAGTGACATGATGACAGCTGAGTGTTCCCAAGCCCATTCCTTTCTGGTCTGGGGTACTGACTACCCCGTTGTAAACTGGGAGGGAAGTGGAAAATGGAAATGTTCTCACCTTTGGTAAGCACCAGTTGCTATAGGGGTTTGTTAAGTAATACAACATGATGGGTTCCACTCTTAAGTGCTTCTGATTCTAGAGAGGTGGACCTCAACATTTCTGAACATTTCTGAAATGTTCGCAGGATAAGTAGATACTGTTGGATTGGGAAGCACACTGATCTCCACTGTGTGAAGGGAAGGGGAATCTGGTGGACCACTGCTGAGATCATTGGAAAATATTTAACAGGTGAGCACATGCAGACGCAGTGTGATGCAGAGGAGAAAATGCAAGAGGTACTTACATTAACTATTTCATAAGGGGTAAGGGGGAACTCATCATGTTTGTTTTGATAAAAATTATCTATGCTTAAGGAATAACAATAATGTTTTATCCATGGTACACTCGTTGAAATTTAGTCAGTAATGCACACAGCCAAGCATATACTCATATGGCTTTGGCTTTCTCTTTTTTCCTTGTTTGTTTTTTGTTTTGTTTTGTTTGGATGTTTGCTCTTAAGCATATCTCAGGGAATGGCGGAATGATTGCAAGAAGGCTAAAGATTCTGAGTTCTAATCCTGCTTCTGTCAGCTTTAAGAACTTTTATTATTTCCTTTTTAATTGCAATAAATAGACTTTACTGCATGGCTTTATGTGAATTGTAGTACATTATATACATGAACATAATTCAGAAATGTTGGTGTACCAGAGAAGTATGTCATTATTATTTTATTGATAAATAAAGATGAATTATTGAATGCTTTCCTAAAATGGCTAGGTGACACAATGCAGACATTGGTCCCCCCCAGTGTCTAATGCTGTAGTCAGGGTGCAGTGGTTCTGAGTAGCACAGAGGACAACCTGTGAGAAGCAGCTATGGAGGAAATAGCATTTGACTCATTTATTTCTCTCACCATTTCTGAAGCCTGTGTCTCCTGTAATTTTGTTGTTGGCTCCTGTGGTTTCACCTGCTGATGCTCCAGTGGTCCCTGATGAAGGCAAAGGAAAAAGAAACTCATGCTAGTACCAAGTGCACTGGCACTATCAACACTCCAGGTAAAGGGTCTGTATAAGTACAACAATGTTGGGAACCACCCTGCGTAGTTTCAGTGTCTGTAACCCCCCCCACACACACACACACCCATGGCTGAGGCTGAGTGAGTGACCTTCAGACCACAAGCCAATAAGGAGACAAAGCTTATCTCCCTGTCAGGGGCACCACCTCAGCTCCTTTTAGTCCACCCTGTCTGACCCCCAATGCTTGGTTGGTTAGCCAATGATGGGTAAGATTCCTCAAGGGATGGACAACCTGACAGGCATGATCACAGGGGACCCAGGGAAGGACTTGGGAGCTACAGAAAAAGTGGGTGATGGACCCTCGCCTCTCTGCTTTTACATAGCCTGAGTCCTCATTCTGTCTCCAAGAGGTCTCCTAATCTCTTGGCTGTCTTGCTTCCCCTGCCTGACTTAAGCCTGAAATAATGCCTTAAGCCTGAAACAATGCCCTAGTGGGTACAGCCCTGTGCTGGAAAGGGCAGGTTCCCTAGGGCAATCAGGCCTAAGAAAGAATGCATAAAATCCTATGAAGCCTACTTTGCTAATACCCTCTATTTAAATAACAAGGGACAAAGCAGGAAGTGAGTTTGTTACCCAAAGTTTTATGTCCATTTATCTGATCCTGACTCAGAATAAGCCCTCAGAGTTCTTTGAATGTTATCTATTGTTTAATCATTTCTGCCTGACAATGATTGATGAGCTTTATTCCTATGCAAATTGAACCCAATAAAAGCTTGTCAAGGCAAGGGTCCAGGCCCTCTCTTCTTGAGAGAGTAGCCAGGCCATCTCTTTTCCTCCATAGGACTAGGTAGTCTGTGTGAATTTATCTCGTTCCATCCGTAACGCCGCAGACACTGTGGGCCAGTGTCCATGTCATGACAATATGACAAACATTATGGAACTAAGGTGTGTAAAAACTACTCCACATGTTAATTACATGTAAAGAACACCTACGTCTGTTATTACACCTAAGTCAACTATCTTTATTTTGTAAAATATTGTACTCGGCTGCATTGCCTGAAACCAGGTGCTTAGATGAGGCTGTGCACTGTGTTCTGAACTTCATGGACCTGACACTCTAGGTATCCTACCTGGCTTTGAACTCTGTGAGCTGCTGCTGGCTCCAGGCAAAAGCACGGTGGTACCTGTTAAGACAAGGACAGCGAACCTTCAACATAAGCACACATTTCTTCATCCATGACATTCATTACGCAAGTCTTCCATATAGTATTATTTAGTCCCTTGCATATGTCACTGAACAGAATATGCAAAGATTTCTCCCCTATGTGGCTCCATTCTGGCAGCTGGAGACCAGCAGTGAATAATGGTGTTTTCAATACTTAGAATAGATGTAGCAAAACTCTTTACCAGAAAAATTTATAACCAATCTATTGCATCACTAAAGCTTAGATTCTATTAGATAACCTGCAAATTAAGGAATGATGTCTTTCTCAACTACTGTGATGCATTACTAGCTCAGAAACTTAAATAATAATGTGCTGTAGACTTGAATAAACAATTTGGTCTATATATTGTTATAAAAAATGCACTTGAATTATTTTTAAATTTTATGTCAAGTTTGAATAGTTGTAAAAAGAAGGAAGTGATTTTTATTTATAAAATAGAATTATAGATTTGTCAAGTAAAATGCCCCAAATCTTTCTATGTCAAAACAAATGCTACAGTTTAACTTCCATAAAATAGTTCAATCCTCTTTTTATTACCTGCCATTGCAGTTATTACAGTGAGAAATGGGGAAAATTTGTTTGATACATATTAAAAGCAAAATTTTATTAGTGGGTCTTTAAGATGATTGTGTATTTGCCTTGCAGGAAGACATCGAGGTGAGGAACACAGCTCTGGAGTCAGTAAATAATGGATAAAAATACGAGCTCCACTACTGGACTGGCTGTAGAACCTAGACCAAATTAGTTAAGGGCTGTTTTATGTTCCTCATGAGTGAAATGAGATAACAATACTTATTCAAGTACTTCAATGAAATAATATATTTAAAGGCATTGTAATTAATAACTGATGTTTTGATTAATCATTTGACCATTTTTATCTAGGCCAAGAGCATGAAAGCAAGCCGATAATACATCTAATGTCCCCCTGTTTACTTACCAGTACTGAAGCTTTCTAGTGCAATGGTTGAGCCAGGAGAGCTGCTTATGGAACCTGAGGTTAAAAGCAGAAAGTCACAAGCAGTATTTTTTATTTAGGGAGGCTACCACCTGGACAGTATCAATGTAACTACTTTGAGTCCAGTTGCTACAGTCTCAATACTGGTGTGAACATATATAAGAAAATATAAGGTACTAAATATCTGATGACTTGGATGTGATTTTCTCACATTTATATTTACAATACAGTGATATTTGATTAGATTCAACAGAAAACCTCGCATTGAAATACAATCTGACACAGTAACTCCCTTCCCCACTCTTCTTATTTACCACCTGTTGTTAATCTCATTGTTTTCACCTGGTTCAGTGGTTGCGCCATATGGTTCTTCAGCTGTGCCTGATTAAAGACATAATTGATTATTATTTTGACGTTCTTCATTTTAGTACAAATAATAAGCTTATTTCTGTTTAAGTAAATTTCAAATTTAAATGTTATTGATAAACCTAGAACATATTTTAATCCTTTCCCCAGAAATTCAGGCCTCAGTAATTAACTTAAATGCATCGTCATAATTTGGGTCTCAGCCATTCTTGTGCTGAGTTACCCAGGTGAGCCTTGCCTGCACCATTCCCAGAGATTGCTGCACCTGCTGTCCTTCCCCTGCTTGGCACTGTGCTGATGCCTACTGACCGTTGGAAGGAACGTGGTTGAAAAAAAAGGTGGTAGGAACGAAAAAAATAATTTTTAAGTTTTCAAAAATAGCTAAAAGAGTATGAAGCAATAATATTCTATAAAGATCTTATCTATATTCAACAATATTTCCTGTAAATACTACAGTTCGGATAAATTTATACGTATAATTGAAAACTTAACAATCAGGCAAATATTCACACTGCCTACGATAAAAGTATGCCTTTAGCTAACTTGACATTCCTAGATGTAGTCATCTTAATTCCTGGCTTACCTGTTCTTCCTGATTCAGGGATGATCACAGTAGCTGTCCCTGTTGTGACCAATACTTCAGATGAAAGTAGCGTTGTCCCCGAGTTTTCCCGTAATCTTACTGATGTCAGAGATGTACTCATTATGGAGCCAGTGTTCTCTGAACCAACAGCATATGTTCCAGTTCTCCCTGATGCTGCACCTGATGGTCCATGTGTTGCAGATCCCATTTGAGTTGACACAACTGTCCCTGGAGATCCAGCAAATGAAGCAGTTGTCATTGATCCTCCAGATCTTAGTGCAGTGTACCCAGACACATCAGAACTTGGACCAGATGTACCTACATGTGCAGCTGATAGTACAGTTCTGCCTGATCTTTCAGGTCCAGAGGCAGTGCTTTCTGAACCTACCACCGATGTCACTGCTGTACCTGATTCACCACTAGATGGTGATGGGGTTCCTAATAATCCAGCAGATGATCCACGTGTTCCAGATCCTCCTTCAGTAGACCCAGAGGGCTCTGAAGGTCCAGCAGCAGAAGCACTTGTCCCTGACCCTCTAGCTGTCAAGCCACTGTTTCCTGACACTTCAGCTCCTGGAACAGTTGATCCTGCCCCTGGAGCTGATGGTGCAGTCTTGCCTGATCTTTCAAGTCCAGAGGCAGTGGATTCGGAACCT
>PVKU01017770.1:0-10647 GCA_004027475.1 Anoura caudifer
TGACTGGGTCAGAGGTTGGTTGATTGTGGTGGGTGTGTGTTTCTCCCTCCTCTCTCTCCAGCATGGCTGTGCCTTCTTGGTGGATGAGGTCCAGACAGGAGGGGGCTGCACTGGCAAGTTCTGGGCCCATGAGCACTGGGGCTTGGATGACCCTGCAGATGTGATGACCTTCAGCAAAAAGATGATGACTGGGGGCTTTTTCCACAAGGAGGAGTTCAGGCCAAATGCCGTGAGTGCCTAATCCACCCTTCTCTCCTTTCTGGGACATGGGAAGGAGATGGGTGAAGTACTGTTGCTTTCTCAAACCTGAACCTTTCTCACAACCAGAAACTGAGTGGACACTTAACGTGTCACAGAAGTTTTCTAAGCACCAATTTTTATCGATTTAATTAACCAGTGATTTCAATCACCCCCACTCTCTGCAGGGCTGACTTCGTATCTGTCTATTGTCAGTCTTCTAATTTTTCTGTGTGTTAATAACTGCTGCTGTAAACTGAGAATTTACTCTGTGCCTTGCCCAGTTCTAAGTACTCTTTGTGTACTTTTATCTCTATAACGATCTAACTAAGTAGGTGTTATTTTTATCTCCCATTTTACTAATGAGGAATCAGGCACAGATTGGTTAAATTAAATTGTCCAAGATCACATAGCCCATTAAATGATAAAGCTAGGATTCGAACCCAAAGCCCTACTCGTAGCTACTATACTGTACTACCGCGAGTAATGTGGATTCTCATAAACACACACACACACAGTTATCAGGGACTTAGGATCCTTCCTCCCACCATTCCTGCATGTAGTTTCCACCCTCGAGGATGATTCACAGTCCAAAATGGCTACTAGAGCTCCATCCATCACATCCTCATTCTTGGCAGTACTGGAAGAAAAAAGGAGGGAAGCACAAAGTGAGCCTCCCCTTTAGTGGCTTTCCCTGAAATCCCACAACTCTTCTAACACTATGACTCAGATCTGGTCACATGGCAACTCCTAACTGCAAAAGAAGCTGGGAAGTAGGTTTTAGTTGGCTGCATTGACACCCTGAATAATTCATGGAAAAATAAATTGGGTTGTCTTTGAAGGCCAGACAGCCATTAATCCACTCCTAAGTCCACCACCTATGCGCTATTTTTTTTCTCAAAAAATCACTTCACTTCTCAGAACCTTAGTTTTCTCCTCTATAAAATGATGACTATAGTTAAGGGCCAACTATCTTGATTTCCCAGGACTGAGGGATTTCCCAGCACCTGAGGAATTGGCCTCTGTGTGACCAAAAATCATACATCCCACAGGGTTGTTGTTATGGAGAGAATTCAATGAAATAATATATGTAATCCTCCCCAGCCCTTAGTAGACACTCACTGAGTTTGTTTCTCTCTTAAATGGGGCAAGCAAGGTATGTCTGGAGGGCGTGGGCTCCTGAAGGGTGTGCCCATGGGTAAACCTTTCCCCCACCCCATGCTTTGTTCCAGCCATACCGGATCTTTAACACCTGGCTAGGTGACCCATCCAAGAACCTGCTGCTGGCCGAGGTCATCAATGTCATCAAGCGGGAGGACCTGCTGAATAACGCAGCCCATGCCGGGAAAGCCCTGCTCACAGGGCTGCTGGACCTCCAGGTACCCAACTCTGCCACAGCCCCAGCTCTCCCAGGACCCCACCCATAGCTCCCACAGTCCCCAGGCCAGCATCTGAGCCTTCCAGCATGGCAGCACACCTGCTCCTTCAGCAGGTGCAGAGGCAGCAGCTCCAAGGACCACCATTTGCCCCAGGCAGGGGTGCCAGATATAGCAAATTACAACATAAAATGCCAGCTTAATTTGAAAAACGGCAACTTTTTTTAGCCCATGCAACATTTGAAACATACGTATACTAAAAAGTTATTTATCTGAAATTCAAATTTAACTGGGCACCCTATATTTTATCTGACAACCCTAGCTCAGAACAAGTTGCACTTAGGAAAATATGGTTATTCTCATTTTCTACATGAGAAAAGGAGGCTTGGGAAGGTGAGAAGCAGCAAGGGGGCCAGATTTTAAACCCAGATATGCCTGATTGTAAAGACTATGGAGTGGTTAAGTGTGGCTGTTAAGACAACATAGACCCTGTGGGTAAAATTCCCTTTTTTTATTACATTTTATTCATTCAGCTACTACAGTTGTCCCAAATTTTTCCCCTTTGCCCCCCTCCACCCAGTGCCCCACTCCCTCAGGCAGTCAGGTCACCATTGTTTATGTTCATGGCTCATGTGTATAAGTTCTTTGGTTACTCCATTTCCTATACTGTACTTGGCATCCTCATCGCTATTCTGTGGCTATCTATTTGTACTTCTTCTTCTTTTTTTTAATCATTGTCTATTTCTTTATTTATTTTTATTTATTTTTATTTTTTTATAATTTTTATTTTATTTTTTTAAATCGTTGTTCTTGTACTGTTTGTACTACTTAATCCTCTCACCTCTTCACCCAATTCCCCATACCAACCCCCATCTGGCAACCATCAAAATATAGTCCATATCCATGATTCTGTCTCTATTCTTTTTTTAGTTTGTTTTTTAGATTCAAGTATTGATAGGTATGTAATTTTTGTCATTTTATTGTTCATAGTTTTGATTTTTTTCAAAGATTTTTATTTGTTTATTTATTTTTAGAGAGAGGGGAAGGAAGGGAGAAAGAGAGGGAGAGAAACAACAATGTGTGGTTGCCTCTCATGCGTCCCCAGCTGGGGACCTGGCCTGCAACCCAGGCATGTGCCCTGACTGGGAATCAGACCAGGGACCCTTTGGATCGCAGGCCAGCACTCAATCCCAGCCACACCAGCTGTGGTGATTTTTTTTTTTAATTAAATCCCTTTAACATTTCATATAATAATGGTTTGGTGATGACAAACTTCTTTAGTTTTGTCTAGGAAGCTCTTTATCTGCCCTTTGATTCTACATGATAACTTTGCTGGGTAGAGAAATCTTGGCTGTAGGTCCCAGCTGTTCATAACTTTGAATAATTCTTGCCAATGTCTTCTAACCTGCAGTTTCTTTTAAGAAATTAGCTGATAGTCTTATGGGAACTCCCCTGTAGGTAACTACTTTTCTCTTGCTGCTTTTAAGATCCTCTCTTTTTCTTTAACCTTTGGCCTTTTAATTATGATGTGTCTTGGAGTGGGCCTCTTTGCATCCACCTTGCTTGAGACTCTGTGCTTCCTGTACTTGCAAGTCTATTTCCTTCACCATATTAGAGATGTTTTCTTTCATTATTTTTTCAAGTAGTTTTCCAATTCCTTGATCTTTCTCTTCTTCTGGCACCCCTATGATGAGAATGTTGGACCTCCTGAAGTTGTCCCAGAGGCTGCTTATACTTTTTCATTTTTTTGGATTCTTCTTTCTTCTTCTTCTTCTTCTGATTTGTTGTATTTTGCTACCTTATGTCCCAAATCATTGATTTGATTCTTGGCTTCATTCATTCTACTGTTGTTTTCCTGTAACTTGTTCTTTATTTCAGTTAGTGAATCCTTCATTTCTGACTGGATCTTTTTTATGCCATTGAGGTCTTCACTATGTTCCTTGAGCATCCTTATAACCAATGTTTTGTACTCTGCATCTGATATATTGCTAACTCCATTTCACTTAGCTCTGTTTCTGGAGTTTTGATCTATTCTTTCATTTGGGCCATGTTTCTTTATCTCCTCATTTTAGCAGCCTCCTTATGTTTGTTTCTATGTATTAGATAGAGCTGCTTTGACTCTGTGTCTTGGTAGTATGGCCTAATGTAGTAGGTGTGCTGTAGGGTCCAGTTGCACAGTCTCCCCTATCACAAAAGTTGGGTTCTCAAGGTGTGCCTGTTGTGTGGGCTGAGTATACTGTCTTGTTGTAGTTGAGCCTTGATTGCTGTTAGCAGGTCAATGGGAAGAATTTACCAAGGCCAGTCACCTGCAAGGATTGGCTGTGACCACTGAGCACCAACCCCAGACCTCCATGGAGTATCAGTTATACTGGACAGTGTGGTGGTGCTCTGATGTGGTCCATAGCTATCCACTGGGTGCGCTAGCCCTCGGGTTTCCTGGGTAGTGTAGGCCAAGGTCAGCCCCCACCTATGTTTTGCCAGAGCTACCTGGGCTATTAAACAATCTGAGATGGTTGCTACTTGTGCTGTGCTTGGAGATTCCCAGGTGAAGTCATGCTGTGAGCTAGGCTCACTTCTACTAGTGCTGGCCTTGGGGCTCACTGAGGCCAGCTATTGCTTATTTCCTATGATTTAGGAAGTTGTGAAGCATGAGCCAAGGACAGCCATTCATATGGAAAAGCAGAATGGTGGGCCATAAGTTGGATGGGGTAGAGTCTCTGGGGATCTGTAAAGTAAGTTGAATGATGGTAGCCAGGTTGATGGAGTCTCAGATATGGTACCATTCTGCCAGCTCTGTGGGAAGAGTGTTTATAAAAGGGACAATGGCCTCTGCTTACCTTGATGCCAAGCACCTCAGTTTCTCCCAGTATTCCACTGGTGCCTTTCAAGCTGCTACCCCAGTGCCGAAGCTCAGAGGGAGTGAATCTGAGAAGGTGAGTCTGTGTATGGGTGTTTTAAGAGAAACTGCTTGAAGGTCCAGCAGTTTCTTCCACCAACTAAATCCCCACTTGATTTTGTAGCCAGAAGTTGTGGGAACTCATCTTCCTGGAACTAATCTTCCTGGAACTAGAATGCCAGGATGGAGGGCCTGGTATGAGGCTGGGACTCCTGGTTCCTGAGTTATCCCTTCCATATATTTATCCACCCCACATGGGTGAGAAACCAACCCATTCTGTGTGGGCCCCTCCTACCAGTCTGCATGGGTGTGGTTTCTTTAATTCGATAGTTGTCAGACTTCCATTCAACATGATTTCTGACAGTTCTAAGTGATGGTTGTTCTATATTTTAGTTGCGATTTTGATGTGGTTGTGCAAACAGGTGAGCCATGTCCACCTATGCCACCATCTTGACCAGCAGTCCTTCTTTTCTTGGAGTGGAGTGGATTTGCATTTGAATTGAGGTTGGGCAGGAACAGCCACTTGAAAAAACCTCTTCAATGTGTCAGGCCCTTCCTTCCTGATGGGGTGCTATTTCACTGTCCTCCAGTGGGGCAGGAGAAACTACTGATTGCCTTTTTCTCCCTGGTTGATGTCTGGGCCCTGCTTACAGATATTGATGCAGCCAGGGCCCAGCTTGGTGGGGATCTGGTTGTTCTGGCCTGTCACAAACATGGCTGCTCCCTGTCCAGATCTAAAGACAGCTTTTCCCAAAGAGGTGTCCACTGATGGTTCTTGGCACCAATTCAGCTGCCAACAAGAACCCTCAATTTGGAGTGAGGTGAAGAAGGAAACTTTATTCAATGCAAAATAGCTCAATTGTGACACAGCATGGCTGTGAAGCAGCCCAGGCTTCAGGCCCCTCTCCAGCCACACAGCTCTGCTCTGCTTGCTTTGTTCAGCCTAGAATCACAGCTGGAAAGGGAAAGTGCACTCACTCTCACAGCCAGATGGAAGCTGGTTTATATAGACAGATATCCCCATCACTGGCCCCTGATTGGTCTGTCCTAATGCATATGAGGGCTCCAAATCATCAGTTTGCTTGGTCCAACAGCACTGTCCTAATTAGTCAGAATCGAGCCTCTCCGGTTAGTCAAAGATCTGCAGCTCTGATTGGATAGGGAAAGCTTCAATCCCAGTGGTTGAAATAGGATTCCAGGAATTTCTCTATAAAGACTGGCTTAGGTGGCACAAACAGTGTTCAGGCAGGCAATTTGGCACACAGGCAGGTAGTTCTGAGCAGCCATTCATATGGAAAAGCAGATTGCTGGGCCATAAGTTGGATTTTTCCCTGGACAGGCTTTTCCCTGAGGTGCAGTTTACATGAGAGGCCCCAGCATAGAAGTGCCTGCTAGGCTCTGAGTTTTTTGTTTCTTTGTTTGCTTGTTTTTAATTTGAGTCAAGTTAGCCTCCAGAGCCCTTCTTAGTACATGTCTTCTTTCTCAGGGTGCACAGTGGGTTCCATGTGTAGGATGGTGCCACAAAAAAAAAGGCTTCCATGGAAACATCATAGAGCCAAGACTGACATCTTGCTTTTAGGAGCCCTGAGCTGGCTCATTTAAGGAGTGGGAGCAGTACCCATCTTCATCAGGGCCTTACAAAGCTATAGGCAAAAAGGGGGTAAGATTACAGGAATGCCCTAAAACACTGAAATAGACAAATGGGTGAGACAGAAGGATGCATGTAGACATAAAGGCCTAGAGGCAACAATTAAACGCATCCAGGAAAGAGTACATGGGACTTTCCACTACTGCATTAAATAATCAAAGAGTTACTGTGTGTGTGTCACAAGGACCACAAAGGGGTGTCCAAATGGATGAGAGTTTGTTCCTGGCCTCCACACTCTGATGGGAGACAGGAGTGTGTTCATATCACTGGTTCCCAACCAATTAGCAAGTGCAAGGATGAACAGGGTGAGTGCTGGAGTGACTTCTGTGCCTCATTTCCTCTGCTGTGGAGACCAAAATGGGTCCTTCACTAGTGGTGTGGGGGTTCAAGATCATGAGTATAAGTGCTTAGCAGAGTTCCTAGCATATCTGTGGGGCCTTTATTATCATCCCAATGCCTACCAAGGGGCTGTAACAAAATGACACTTGTCCCCCACCTCTGCCCCCAGTACCTGAAATTATTGTGGGTTGTCCAACCCCCATTTGCTGCCCTTCACAAGGATGATGGAGAGTGGGGAATAACCAAGATCCTTTACTCTGGGAGACTGTATTCGCTTCCTGCAGCTGCTGTAACAAACTACTACAAACCAGGTGGCTTAAAATAAGAATTTGTTTTCATCATTCTGGAAGCCAGAAGTCTGAAATCAAGATATCGGCAGCACTGATTCTTTCTGGAGGCTCTGAGGGGACACCCATCCCAGGCCAGTCTGCTAGATTCTTGTGGTTGCTGGCAGTCCCCGGTATTCCTTGGCTCATAGCTGCTTCCCTGTCATGTCTGCTTTTGTTCTCACATGGCGTTCTCCCCTCTCTGTATGTGTCTGTGACCAAATTTCTCTTTTTTTATAAGAATGCCAATCATTGGATTTAGGGCCCACCCTAATCCAGTATAACCTCATCTTAACCTAATTACATCAGCAAAGACCCTCTTTGCAAACAAGGTCACACTCGCAAGTTCTAAGTCAACATACATCTGGGGAGGGGCCACTATCCCATTACAACTCCCAACCTCAATGCCTTGAATATGAGCTTTTTTTCTTAGAAGAATCAATCACCCCTTTTCTAGAAGAATTGCTAACAAATAAAGGTGGTTGATATCTGTTGAGTGCCTACCAAGTGCCAGGCCCTGGGTTTAGGACCTGGTCTCACTAAATTCTTACCACAGCACATTGGGATCAATAGCATTTTTATCCTTCAGTTTATGGAAAAGGAAACTGAGACACAGGCCACTTAAATGACTTGCCCAATGTTGCATGGTAAGAAAGGGGCCAAGGTTCAACCCAGCCCTGAATGTCTCTAGAACCAGAGCTCTGAACCTCACAGTGGTCCTGCCAGTCCATGAAGAGGTCCAAAGTCTGGACCCTGGCATTTGTTTGAGGAACCACAACCACTGAACTGGCTGCTACAAGGTAACAGACTTTGATGCCAGCCTTGTTTTCCCCATTGCAGACCCGGTACCCCCAGTTCATCAGCAGAGTAAGAGGACGAGGCACCTTCTGCTCTTTCGACACTCCAGATGAATCTATACGGAATAAACTCATTTTAATAGCCAGAAACAAAGGTAAGGTGACCAGAAGTGGAAGCTGGGCTTAATCGGTGCCTCATGTTACCCTGGCAGGGGAGGGCAAATGGTACACAGGACTAAAGACACTCTGAATGTTCTTTCTCAAGAGAAGAGAAAGTTACTACCGAGATTTCCCTATGCATTAATTCATTCACCAAATATTCACCAAGATGACTGGCACCAACATTGGCAACATAATGATGAACAAGACTACAAGGGTCCCTTCCTTCAAGGAGCTTACACTCTAGTGAATAGGGGACATTAAAGAGAATATTTCATAAACAACCAGCTGCATTTATAAATCTTAGAAAAGAGGGAAAAGGCCTAAGGGAGTGAATAGCTAGGGGAAAAGTCCAGGAATCAGGGAAGGCTTCCTTGCGGAAGTGGCATTTTACCTTATGCCTTGATGGACAGACAGGGTTTGGCTCAGTGCAGAAGGTCAGGAAGAGCAATCCGAGTGAAGGAGGGACACATACAATTAGCTGAAGCAGGATGAAGGTGGAGAAACTAAAAGAATAGTGTATAATTGGGGACCAACGGGCTAGGGAATGAAGTTGGGGAGGGGCTATCAAACCCACATTGTATCTGCCTGGGGATCAGGTTAAAGATTCTGGACTTTTTCCTAAGAGCTATGAGAGGCCATGGGAGAATTTTAAGTGGTGGAATACAGTGGTGAGATGAAAGCACCTACTATGTGTTGAGCATGGTCTTTCACTAGTACCATTTTATGGAACCCGTGTACCAGCTCTGAAGGGCAGGGATGATTTACCTCCTGCTTAAAAGAGAAAGTTTAGTTAGTTTCAGAGATGCTGAGCAACCAAGACAAGGATACCCAGAAAGTCAATGGTAAAGTCACCCTTTAAAATAAGGGGTCTGTCCCCCTTGAGTGACAGCTGTGCCCCACATGCATGCTTCTGACCTGCCTTACCTTTTCTAATTTACTTGTTTGCTCATTTTCTTTCTCCCTACACCATGAGTTTCTGGAAGGCAAGGACTTTGTCTCAGGATTTCTCTACCATCAGACCTAGTTAAGGGGCAGCATAGCAGGCATTCAAAATTGGGAAGAAGGAGGGAGGGAAAAGAATGCTGGATGAGATGGATGAAGGAAAAGAGAGAGTTAATGCAGATGGCTGGCTGGATGGATGGATGGAAGGGAGGAAGGACAGCCAGAAGCCTGGATGGAAAAGATGACATGGATGGGTAGGGGTAGCCCAGTGCATAACCACCCTCCTGGCTCTCACAGCCTGTGACTCTGAGCTCAAGCTGCTAACACATCTCCTGCCATTTCTTTCAGGTGTGGTGTTGGGGGGCTGTGGCGACAAATCCATTCGTTTCCGTCCCACTCTAGTCTTCAGGGATCACCATGCACACCTGTTCCTCAATATTTTCAGCGACATCTTAGCTGACTTCAAGTAAAGAAGCCATTTCCACTACACTCTGGAAAGCCCTGATCTCAACAGTTGTCAAATTGATTAGTTTGCCTATTTCATGTTTTCACTTAAAGTATCAGAAGTGAATGCAAAAATTGGAGGGTGATGTGTGGGGAAAAAATGGAGGGCTTCGTTTTCCTCCGTGCAAAGCCAATAGTGACTGTTGGTCTACGCTCAGATTGTGCTTGAGCTCCAGTCTTAGGATGGGCCATGCAGGTCCCAGCCATTTATCTGCCCACTCTGAACATCTACAATTTCTTTGGAAGCCAGCCACGGGAATGGCACCTGCTCCTCAGAAGGGTAGCTGGGACTCCTGGGTTCCAGTCCCTCTCAAGTGCCATATTCTGTCATCAAGAATGTTGGCTCCCTTACCCTATGCAAACATATTTGCCCCTTACCCAACCCCTGGAACTCCAAGCATGTCCCAAGCACAGTTCAGTGAAGGACAGGACAGATCATATGAAGGCAGGATTGTAGGGACATTAGGACTGAGCCTGGGATGTGGGAAGGGGTCTTCTCAAGACTTGGGCCACTCCTCCCAGAGCATCTAGGGATTCCTGCAAACTGTGACTTCTGTCCTTGATGGAGCTTTGAAGACTGTCCAGGTAGCATAATGGATGGTTCTTACTTGCCATTCTCCATCCCCCCAAGCTCTCTCCCCCTGTTAAGTGTCAACTGAAGCCTCTGGAAACAAAACTGAAGCCTGAGAAGGGGGCACACAGGGGCACATGTGAGCTGAAAGATCAGAAGCACAAGTCAGTCTCCCTGGAGCATGAGCCCAGGGCCTGGGACAAGTGACTTCTTCCTGTCTTGAGTCACCTGGGGTCTACTTTTTGAACTCCTTACCCAGGAGGCTCTTTCTCTAGGTTTGGTTCACCCTTCTTTGCTCCACTTCTGAGTAACTGTAGGAATAGCTTTGCTGTTCTATCAAAGGCAGTCAGTTGCTAAACTAGATTTCTTCTTGAGGGAAGCATCACGAATTAAAGGCACCAGAGGTCCATGCAGGAAAAAAAATTAGTCTGTTGGTTCAAGGCAGTTTCCTTGTCTTTGCCACTCCAAATCAGAGGTTTTTCTAACTGGAATGAGTGTGGAGATTACCAGGCACATGGGACTTGAAAGCTTAACTGCACCTTGGCTGAGGCTAAGGGAACTCTGATGAAGGCTAGACTTTCTTGGAACTGATTTAAGTTCACAGGCTCCTAAAAGGAGCAGCTGGTAGTCCCACAGCATTGAGGACTGTCTAGTGGGAAGATGAAGAAAGTCCGGCTTGTTGTATTCCCTCTCCAAAAGGAAGCCACTTCATCTCCCAATGCTTTGCTTGCCCATTTGGGAAGACGGACATATCAAGGTTTTCTGTTCAGCACTTTGCTCTTTTAATAATCATCCAAAGATCTCAAAGTGGTTTTGTTCAGCTTGCACTCTTCAGCAGACTTGGTTTTC
>PVKU01017771.1:0-10647 GCA_004027475.1 Anoura caudifer
TTTGAGAAATCAGCTGACAGTCTGATGGGAACTCCTTTGTAGGTGACTGTGCCCTTATCCCTTGCTGCTTCTAGAATTTTCTCCTTCATTTTAATCTTGGCTAATGTAATTATGATGTGCCTTGGTGTGTTCCTCCTTGGGTCCAACTTCTTTGGGACTCTCTGAGCTTCCTGGACTTCCTGGAAGTCTATTTCCTTTGCCATATTGGGGAAGTTCTCCTTCATTATTTTTTCAAATAAGTTTTCAATTTCTTGCTCTTCCTCTTCTCCTTCTGGCATCCTTATGATTCAGGTGTTGTTATGTTTGGAGATGTCCCAGGGGCACCTTATACTATCCTCTTTTTAAAAACTTCTTTTTTCTTCTAGGTGTTCTGGTTGAATGCTTATTTCTTCCTTATGTTCCAAATAGTTGATTTGAATCCTGGCTTCATCTCCTCCATTGTTGGTTCCTTGTAGATATTTCTTTATGTCACTTGGTGTAACCTTTATTTCTTCCTGGGTCTTTTTTATTTTGTTGCTGTACTCAATGAGTTCTTTGAGCATCCTGATTACCAGTGTTTTGAACTGTGAATCTGATAGATTGTTTATCTCAATTTTGTGTAGTTCTTTTCCTGGGGTTTTGTTCTGTTCTTTCATTTGGGCCATATTTCTTTGTTTCCTCAATTTGGCAGCCTCCCTGTGTTTGTTTCTATATATTAGGTATCACTGCTTTGACTCCCTGTCTTAGTAATATGGCCTATTGTAAATTGTGTGGGGCAGGGCCTTAGGTAATCGCCCAGGCTGGGCAACCCACTTCACTGTTTCATGGTTCTATGTGGGGGGAGGGCTTGGAGAGAGGGCTGTGACTTAATTTGGCTTCTGGAGGTTTGCCCAGCACTCACCCAGTTTCCAGTTACTTCACCCACTCCCTTTAGGTGACTGGCACCCTTCCAGACGTTTCCCTGGTGTTGAATCCTAGAGTGGATTGGTTCATGTACATTTTAAGACTGTGCAGGCCCTTTAAGTAGAGTTTCCTGAAAATCTGGCAGTTTCTTCTGCCACCCCACCCTCCACTGGTTTTTATGGCAAGAAGTTATTGGGCTTTATCTTCCTGGTGCTGGAAGCCTGGGATTGGGATTGATTGTTCCCAAGGTATCCCTCCCAATTTTATCTACCACATGTGAATGTGGGACCACCCATGCCCATTCCACCACTGCTGCTGCTGCTGCCTCTCCATGCCACACACATTTCCTCACTTCTCCTGCTGTCTCCATGATACTGCCGCTCTTCCCCAAGCCATCTGAATGAAGATGGCTTCTTTAAATCCTTGGTTGTCAGACTTCCACACAGCTCACTTTTCTGATGGTTCTGTATGTTACTCGTTTTGTGATTCAGTTTGTTATTCTTTTTGTGTTGGCACAAAGAGGCGAAGAGTGTCTACCTATGCCTCCATCGTGACCAGAAGACTTAAAGGCAGTTTTTAAAACAATGGAGTTTTCATAAAAGAATACAAGCACACATTTCTGTTATTTCTAAGCACAGATATGTTAATAGATTCACTGTCACTCTTCCAACTTCTATTTTGGAGTTGGTGGTTTGTTTTAAAAAATAATTTTCCAATTACATGCAATATTATTTTGGTTTCAGGTGTAAAGCATAGTGATTAGACATTTACAGACCTCTGAAGTGATCACTCCAATAAGGCTAATATCCATGTAACAACATACATAGTTATTATAATGTTATTGACTATGGTCCCTATGCTGTACTTTACATCCCTGTGACTGTTTTTATAACTGGCAATTTGTTCTTCTTAATTCCTGAGCTGGTGTTTTTGTTTTTGATTAGAACTTGAATTTGTGAGGGAACATTGTAATACAGTTATTATTAAAATAAAACATTGTTTTGAGCAAGTATATTTAGATATGAGGTTAGGATTAATTCTATTAAAATTCATATTTTAAATTTTAATAAAGATATTAGGTCATCTGGGGTAAAGAATTTATACACTGCACACATAAATTTAGTTAAATTAGTATTGATGGGAGCAATACTTAAAATGTAGATGATTATAGAGTGTATATGAATGGTATGCTATTTCATTAAAATATACATCTATATTATATAGTACACTAGTCTTAGTCATTTAATAACTTGAAGAAAAATGCAATTTTAGGATTTTTAGTTGAGTAACTTTTTGCAGGTGGAGTCATTTATAAAATGTGATTTTCATAGAAGCTGTAATTGTCATCTGGTTAGTTTTCTTTAAAATTCAAAAGAAAAACTGCATTTGACTTTGATATTTATTGTAATAACCTTTAGTAGAGAAAAATTTTTAGGTGATTTTAACTAAAAGTAGAATTCATAAAATGTACTTAACACTTCTTATAACATCAACCTGAAAACAAAATTTATTTTTAAATAACATTACTTCTTAGATAGAAAAAGTTGTTGCCAATATGAGTAATTTTGTGGGCATGAATAAAAAATGAACAACAGCAAAGTAATGGTGATGAAGAACTTTTCATGTTCAAATTTGACTGATGTTGCTATAATAAATTATATATTTGTGTAAACATGCTCTACCAATAATGAGGTCAGTTAAAAATATATTGCTTATAATTGAATTAAATCAAAATGAAAAATTTTACAGTGTTAAATGCCAAATTAAACATAAATGTGAAATTCAAGTGTATTTAGCTAATCACCTATATTTTAAGACATGAAAATGATGAGATATGGCTAGGATAGTTGGAAAAATTACTTCTATTTTGTTTTTATTTTAGCAGTTTTTCATTTCACAGTTTCGATTTACTTTTTTGAATTTGATGAAATAGCTTAGCACATGAGTATGAAGTATGTAGTACCTCTCAGTTAATGGAGGAAAAGTAAACATATATTGGCCTATGTTGCTTTATGCAAGTATTTTGCTCACTGTATGTACTTAAGGTTGTTACCTTTGTATGTAAGACAATGTTCACAAAAAAGAAAAAGTTCATTAAGCATTTGGGGAAAGGTTCAGCTGCATGTAGTAAACATATATGGAGCACAATTTTATATGAGGTTCCTAACTGAAAACAGACTTTAACTCTGTTTCTGGAATACCCACACTGTAAGCTCTTTATTTATTGCTATTTTGGGTGCAGGCTAGCAAACAAGCTCCCAAAAGGTAAAAGAGCAAGTCTATACTTTTTTTTCTTCCTATGGACATAAAGACTTGTCAAGCATGGTATCACTTCCACCCTTCACACAGAAATTTCCAAGTGGGACACTCCACAAGCCAAGGAGAGTATAACAACTCCTCTGAGTTCTCAGGCACTGACTGGCTGTGACTACAGACTCACTTTAGAGATGTACTCCAGATACTACAGATTCACTTTAGATACTTTAATCTGGATTTTTTTCCCATCAAACAAAAATAGTCACTTTAAAGTGTACTTGACTGAACTATATACTTCTCACAATAGCAGTTCAATATTTATACCAATATCTCACATAAATTTATCTATAGTTGCCTTTTGTAAAATTTTATTTTACTGATTATACTATTACAGTTGTCTGGATTTTTCCCCTTTGCCCCTTCCACTCAGCACCCCCACTCTCTCAGGCAACACATCCACCATTGTTCATGTCCATGGGTCATGTGTATAAGTTATTTGGCTACTCCATTTCTTATACTGTATTTTACAGACCCATGGCTATTCTGTAACTATCTATTTGTACTTCTTTTTTAAAAAATATATTTTATTGATTATGCTATTACAGTTGTCCCATTTTTCCCCTTCAGTCCCCTCCACCCTGCATGCCTGCTTCCACCCACATTCCCCACTTTAGTTTATATCCATGGGTCATACATATAATTTCTTTGGCTTCTACATGTCCTATACTATTATCACCCTCCCCCTTTCTATTTTCTACCTACCGTCTATGCTACCTATTCTCTGTAACTTTTCCCCCTCTCTCCCCCTCCCACTTCCCTATGGATAACCTTCCATGTGATCTCCATTTCTGTGGTTTTGTTTTGGTTCTAGCTGTTTGCTTAGTTTGCTTTTGTTTTTGTTTTAGGTGTGGTTGTTAATAATTGTGAGTTTGCTGTCATTTTACTGTTTATATTTTTTATCTTTTTCTTAGATAAATAAATCCTTTTAACATTTCACATAGTAAGGGCTTGGTGATGATGAACTCCTTGAACTTGACCTTATCTGAGAAGCACTTTATCTTCCCTTCCATTCTAAATGACAGCTTTGCTGGATAGAGCAATCTTGGATATAGGTCCTTGCCGTTCATGACTTGGAATACTTCTTTCCAGCCCCTTCTTGCCTGTAGGGTCTCTTTTGAGAAATCAGCTGACAGTCTGATGGGAACTCCTTTGTAGGTAACTGTCTCCTTATCTCTTGCTGCTTCTAGGATTCTCTCCTTCATTTTAATCTTGGCTAATGTAATTATGATGTGCCTTGGTGTGTTCCTCCTTGGGTCCAACTTCTTTGGGACTCTCTGAGCTTCCTGGACTTCCTGGAAGTCTATTTCCTTTGCCATATTGGGGAAGTTCTTCATTATTTGTTCAAATAAGTTTTCCACTTGTTGCTCTTCTGCTTCTCCTTCTGGTACCCCTATAATTCAGATGTTGGAATGCTTAAAGGTATCCTGGAGGTTCCTAAGCCTCTGCTCATTTTTTTTTTTTTGAATTCTTGTTTCTTTATTCTTTTCTGTTTATTGATTTCTTTCTTCCTTCTGGTCCACACCAGTGATGAGTCCCAGTTTCCTTCCCATCACTATTTTTACCTGTACATTTTCCTTTATTTCACTTAGTGTAGCCTTCATTTTTTCATCTAATTTGCCACCAAATTCAACCAATTCTGTGAACATCCTGATTACTAGTGTTTTGAACTGTGCATCTGATAGGTTGGCTATCTCTTTGTTGCATAGTTATATTTTTTCTGGAGCTTTGATTTGTTACTTCATTTGGGCCATTTTTTTTTGTCTCAATGCACCTCTCACATAGTGAGGGGTAGAGCCTTAGGTGTTCACCAGGGTGGGGCAACCTATGTTGCTGCTTTGTGGCGCTATACGTGGGGCAGGCATCCAAGAGGGAACAATGGCACTTGCTCTGCTCTCTTCCAGATTTCAGTCACTTCCCTCACTTCTCACAAGCAAATTGGGCTTTTCTGGTACTGATTCCCATGTGGGTGGGCTTGTGTATATTCTAGGACCCTGTGGGATCTCTCCAGCAAACTCTCCTGTGAGGCTGGGAGTTTCTCCCACTGCCTCAACCCCCACAGGTGTTTTCAATCAGTGGTTTGAGGCTTTATTTCCCTGAGTTGGGGCCCTGGGTTGTTCAGACTGTCCTGCTCCCCAGTTGTTCCTCCCAGTTTATCTGCGAGCAAGTGTGGGACCACCTAATCCACAATCTGCTGCCTTGCCTGCCCTGGTCTTCTTGGCACAAGTCCTCTCTGCCTAGCTGCCCATCTCTGCCCCTCCTACCAGTCGGGATGAATGTTTCTTCTTTAACTCCTTGGTTGTCAGACTTCTATACAGTTTGGTTTTCTGTCAGTTCTGGTTGTTTTTGTTTTTAAATTGTTGTTGTCCTCTTTTGGTTTGCAAGGAGGCACAGTGTGTCTACCTATGCCTCCATCTTGATCAGAAGCCTATATTTGCCTTCTTTTAAACATCAAAGAACATTGAGGTATAATAAGAAATGGCACGTTGAGAACTATGGGTGCATTTGAAAAATGTATTGTTGTAGGTAGATGTCTAATGACAGAAAATAAAGAGTGAGGTAATTTGCCACAATGTGTTATCACGTTTTTAAGAATGCAGGTACTATAGAAAAAAATTACTGGTATTTTGTGTAGCAATTGCTTTTGGCAAAAACGATTTAGGAATTATTCGAATCGCCTATAATTAGCTAAAATCTGATAAATTTCATTTCTCATCTTCAATTCAGCTGTTTGGGTTGGGTGCTCTTTAAACTTTCTTCAAATTCAAAGTAGGTTTTATGATTTAGAAAGGATTCTATTTCTTTGTCTTATTCAGAATATTTTGTATTATTTAGAACATTTTGTGTTATTTAGAACATTTAGAATATTGTGTTCTTTTATGGCAAGTTTTGTAATTGGGAATAGAAAACACTTCTAACTTCTTTCTAAAATCTAATTTAAATCTATGATGCTAAACCTATTTGAATTTTTAGATTTTTTCTGTTCTGTCTTCAGTAAACATGGATAATAAATATCTGATTTTCACAATAAAAAATGCTACCTTTTGCTTTGTTTTGGTTGTGCTCATTGAAATGGCAATTTCTTGTCTCAGAGAATAATGTTGGAGATTGTTATTTTTATTTGAATCAGCAAATGAAGTTGCTTCTTTAATCAGAGAGGTAGGTTCACAGCCATGTCTCCCTGAGACCAGGAATTGGAAAAGAAGTTGGAAAGGTATGCCTCAGAAGCTCATCTCCAGATCACTGGATACTGCCTTTGAGCAATGCTTGAGAAGAAACATTAGAAGGACCTCAGGACTATTCCCATCACACTCTCTTCCCCTGTAGAAAGGGGACAATAAAAATCTTTTTTGATAAAGTCCCCAAGAGAACTCCTTCCACTTTGAGAGGGACTAATGAAGTAGGGAGAGCCATATAACTATGTTGAAGCAAAGCTCTCACCTAATGAGAAAGGGAGAATTAAATAAATAGCACAGAACCAAACAAACAAGCACAGCTCTTCTTTCTATGATCTGCCATAAGGACATTTTTACTTAGTCATCCTGTTACTACTAAATCACCACCACAATAGAGGATAGATTTCAGGGGTGAAGATACCTGAAAAAGCACTTGAGAAGTGTTTTTCTTCAGTGCATGCTCTTTAACTGCGCAAAGCTTTGTCTAGATTCTGTGGCATCATAGAACTTAGAGCTGAAGTAACATTAGAGTAATGACTGTGATGTATAGTTAGGCTGACTATTTAATCACCATTAGAAATATGGTAAAGTAAATACAAAGGCATTTATTTAGCACCTATTTTAGTGTCGGGGTAGGTGATACACAAAATGTTTAATCAGACATTAAAAAAATAGCTTATTTTTGCCTTCTGGCAAAATTAAATTCCATAATCATTAATGAAATGATAATAAAATGTGGCAGCAGGAAAACCTAATTCAAACCTCTTCCCATTTTCCATCATCAAAAGTATTCAGTAAGTGCCTCTTTGTGCTAATGTGTTAAAGCATGTTAAAGAAGTTATGATCAATACAGAAATATGAGTAATAGATCTTAAATATATACATTAAGCAAATGAATGTTTATAGTACAGGTTCTGATTTTCATTAGGTATTAAACATGTTAAGAAGGTGGTTAAATGCTAAATTACTTCAATAACCCCTAGTGAGGATAGATTCTCCAGTGTTACTGGTGACAGAAGCATTTTGAATTCCTAAAAGGTCTGGGGAGACCATGAGCTTTTTCCTAGAGGTATAGGCCAACAAATTGCATTGTGTGACAATGAGAACTCCTAGGCGCCACAGGAGCCAGGATGCTGGATATCAAAGACTGAAATTGAGGAGGATATAACAAAGGGCACACTATGGTGTCCCTTAAGAAAATATTTTATATAGGTGGTTGAGATGTTCAGTAAATGCTGCCTGGCATTAGTGTCTCCCCACTTCTTACAAATCAGTCAATTGATATTTGTTTAGGGAGGGCCAGACATGCAAACACATAATTCTAATATAGTATGAAAAATACAAGATAGATGCATGGCTAACAAAGGTGGAAGAAAGACTGATTGCTCTTTTGGTACAAAAATGAGGTGCAGGGAGTGTTTCAAGGAAGAATTCACAAAGAAAAACCTTTTTGGGTAGGGTCTTTAATGATGAGTAGGAATGCTGTACATTTTGTCAAAGTATGATCCCAGGACTACATGCATCAGAATCACTTCCAAAACTTGTGAAAAGTGTTCTTGAACTCAAACTTGGACCTCCTGATTAAAAATTTCTGGGGCCGGGTAAACTTCAGGACCACTGTCCTAAGATTTGAAGCAGGCAAAGGTGTTGGTAGTAACTCCCCTACCTTCTTTTCAATCATTAGCCGTGGTTCTCTCTTTGAGTCTTATGAAACACTTTCTAATTTCCTGCTTATAATTAACTTGCAGGGATAGCTTAACTAAGATAAAAAGACTTTAATCAAATATCAAAAATTACATGGCCAGGAGCCAACCATTGTGGCCAGGTGCATTCATATTATATTCCTGTTCTCTGGTGTGGTACTGAATTTAGTAACTGGGAGTCCTGTCACTGGCCTATCAGAATACATTGAGTTGGAGCAGGGTCCTGGAGGTCCCCTGCCAGACTAGATACTGACCCTCTAGTTACTGAGTCTTATGAAGGTACTTAGGCTGGACAGGGTGGTGAAGTCAGGAGTTGAAAATAGGGCTTCTGGAATTTTCAGGACATCTACTACTTACATACTAGTATGGAAGTATTTCTCTACTTAATAATTGGTACAGTACCAGGGTACCAGCTGAATATTTCTCTTGTATCTATACAATAAAACAAAAGACAATAAGATAAAAACACAAAGAGTTCAGTGGATATTAATGTTCTCATTTAACAGTGGTTTAACTCTATCTTAAGAATGAAAGCATAGAGAATTACATGGCATTAGAAGGTATGTACTATCAGTTTGCTTTAAAATTTTTGTTTCATAAGAACTAAGCTAAATGAAAATACGTTTGTTCCTTTTAAAGTTGATAGTCACCTTTATAGCAACCAAGTTATAGCACTTGCATTAATAATCCTAACTGCATTCTTTGATTTGGAGTCTATCAGAATATATTTCTAATTCTTTAGAGCTTACTGTTGGTGCAGTTTTCATTGTACCTTTCTTAGTTCATGCTGCTGTAACAAAATGCCATAGACTGGGCAGCTTAAACAACAAATGTTTCCTCCTCAGTTATGGAGGCTGGAAGTCCAAGATCAGGACACCAGCACAGTGCAGTTCTGATGGGAACCCTCTTCTTGACTTGCAGATGGAGACTTTCTCATGTCCTCATGTGGCCAGGGTGGGGGGCATAGGGATGGGGAGGAGAGAAAACAAGAAAGCTTCAGTCTGTCTCTGTCTTTCTCTTCTTATAGATTTATCTCATTCTAAGGACTCCACCCTCATGACTTCATTTAAATCTAAGTACGTCCCAAAGGCCCCACCTCCTAAAACAATCATATTGTAAATTAAGGCTTTAATATATGAATTTTGGAGTGACATAAACATTTAGTTCATAAAAGAACCTTTACACATTAGTGTTGCTTTTCTCTGAGGCCTGAATTCAGGCATTCGGTAGACCTTAAGATTAGTAAGAAATTCTAGGTACATGATAACATGTCTTACATTCTCTTCTGAGTTTCTGCCAGGACTCCTGGGTCAGTGTCAAGATTCTGGACATTTTTTGAAGCTTGCTAATATCATGATGCTAGACTTCCACTGGCTACTCTTCTTAAGGACAACTGACATCCAGACCAGCGGAGCATTGTCTTGACTTCTTCCTTCTTTCTCCAGTATCCTCCCTCTAAGCTTACCCAAGTACGGAGTTATCTCTTTGCTGATGGAGGCAAGATTTAAACAAATACATTAGGCTGTGACATATTTTGTAAAATAGTTCTTCATACCAAATCATCAACTATGTTATCAAAATCAATGCCTCTCAAAATTTAATGTGTATGGGAACACCCAGGGATTGGTTAGAGCTCAGATTCAGATTGTGGTAGGTGGGTGGAGGGGCTGCGGATGCTGTTTCTAAGCTCCCAGGGGAAACTGTGGCTTTTGTCCAAGGACCTACTTTGAGTAGAAGGGACTAGACAACTAAATGTTTGGCAATAGTATAACTGATTATTTTATTGCTACAGAGTTTGTATTATATATTCCAAATTCAGAGACTTTTTAAGAGCTTTGCAGCTTCTCACTGTTTCCCAGAGACAGCTTTTTAAAAAATATATTTTATTGATTATGCTATTACAGGTGTCCCATTTTCCCCCCATCATTCCTCTCCACCCTGCACACCCCTTCCCACCCACATTCCCCCGCTTTAGTTCATGTCCATGGGTCATAAGTTCTTTAGCTTCTACTTTTCCCACACTATTCTTGCCCTCCCCCTATCTATTTTCTACCCACTGTCTATGCTACTTCTTCTCTCTACCTTTTCCCCCTCTCTCCTCCTCCCACTCCCCTGTTGCTAATCCTACATGTGATCTCCATTTCTGTGTTTCTGTTCCTGTTCTAGCTATTTGCTCAGTTTGCTTTTATTTTAGGTGTGATTGTTAATATCTGTGAGTTTGCTCTCATTTTACTATACATGTTTTTTATCTTCTTTTTCTTAGATAAGTCCCTTTAACATTCCATATAATGAGGGCTTGGTGATAATGAACTGCTTTAACTTGACCTTATCTGGGAAGCACTTTATCTGCCCTTCCATTCTAAATGACAGCTTCGCTGGATAGAGCAATCTTGGATGCAGGTCCTTGACTTTCATGAATTGGAATACTTCTTTCCAGCCCCTTCTTGCCTGTAAGGTCTCTTTTGAGAAATCAGCTGACAGTCTGATGGGAACTCCTTTGTAGGTGACTGTGCCCTTATCCCTTGCTGCTTCTAGAATTTTCTCCTTCATTTTAATCTTGGCTAATGTAATTA
>PVKU01017772.1:0-10647 GCA_004027475.1 Anoura caudifer
AGGGGTGCCAGAAGGAGAAGAGAAAGAGCAAGAAATTGGAAATCTATCTGAACAAAAGAGTGTAAAAAAACTTCCCTAATTTGGTGAAGGACATAGACATGGAAGTGTAGGAAGCAGAGAGTCCCAATTTTGATGGATGCAAGGAGACCCACTCCAAGACACATCATAATTGAAAGGCCAGACGTTAAAGATAAAGAGAGACTCTTAAAAGCAACAAGAGAAAAGCAGTTAATTACTGGAAGGTTGCCAGATGGGAGGGGGTTTGGGCAGAATGGGTGAAGAGGTGATGGGATTAAGAAGTACAAATAGGTAGTTACAGAACAGCCATGGGGATATAAAGTAAAGGAAATGGAGTAGCTAAAGAACTTATAGGCATGACTCATGGACATGAACAATGGTGAGGGGATTGCTTGAGAGGGGTGCTTGGTGGAGGAGGGCAAAGGGGAAACACCAGGACAACTGTAACAGCATAATCAATAAAATATAATTAAAAAAAACATAATGATGCAATGAGATACTTGTATCTGTGTATAACTAATTAGTTTGAATTTGTTAAGAGTAATAATGTTACAGAGCAGACCAGGGCTCATTCATGTGTCACCTTGGTGTAAGACCCAACTATTAATGTTGGAAGGAGCAGAACTTTATTTACAACATTCCAACCCCAGGGGAGCCTGGAGCACTCATGCTCTGAGCTCAGTTTTCCCATGAAACCCAGCACTTCCCATGTTCTCCACCAGACTATGAGCCAGAAACATCCCCGAAACTTTCTCATGTTATCTTAAGCCAGCTGCACATACAGTTCTCCAGTCCCTCTGGAAGGTACTAAAGTCACCATCCTCACACAGTAGCTCTCTCCTTCAGTATCTGTGATACATGTTCATCAGCCTCCATTTTAATAGTCCAAAAAGCATGGCCCCCGTTCTCCTGGATCATGGTGAAACTCAGGCAAGGCACAGGTCTTAAAAGTCCAGGTAAAATCCAGGGGCAGCCTGTCTGGCTCTATCAAGGAAGTCCTTTGCAGCTCTAGAGTCAGCCAGAACATTTACTTCTCTCTTCTCACTGTTCTCTTTCAAAATGCATGGCAAAAATCCCTCACGACTGATAGCACGTCTCTTCCCTCTCTACCACTCCCTTCTTGCCAAGCCGCATGGTCAGAAGATCTCCGCAGGGCTGCTACATCCCGCTTTTCTTCTTTTTAAGCCATGTGGTAGAGAGTGAGAAAATTGCTCCCTCGCCTAGTTTAATTCCCAGCGCCACCTCTGTGACCACATTTCTGACTCATCCCACAATTGACTACATCTGCCCAGTCTCTGGTATCTTCTGCCTCTCTCTAGCAGCCATTGTTAGTCCGGACAGGTGTGGCCCTTGACTAGGAGAAAGTGCCTTCCTGCTCTCATGGAGGCGCAGCAACTGGGTAAGCACCTCCAGGCTACATCACAGGTAAAGTCACGCCCATCTCTCCGGTGCATAGTGGGCTGCCACAGCTATTTAGAATGATTATAACATTGGGCAGCTGTTATTGATATGCAAAGTATCTCTCAACCTCCTCTGTGGTCTATCTGCTTCTCCATCCCCCAAAGGATGGCTGTGGGGTTTTATTCCTATATTTCCAGGCACCCCAAGTTCTGAACCTCCTTCCACACCCATTACAAGAAGAAATGAAGCTATTCTGTTTAAATGACAGCAGAGATATGATGGACACTATAATAAAACCAGGTGTTAAGTAACTATAGAGAAGACATTTGCATAAACAAAATAGGGAGGTAACCTTAATTAAAGTAAAATAACATGAAAAGTACTAAATAGAGAAAATGAAGGTGTATGCTGTAGTTGAAAATTAGCTGGCTCTTTTCAAGGAAGATGTTAATTTTCTGTGTTGTGTGATGGAGTGGGATTGTGAGAAAATATCTCAGACATCATACGCTCATCTAGTTATCTCACATATTGGAGCAAACATTTAGACTCCCAGAACTTTGAGATCTTGGAGATCCTGTCTTTCAAGAGTGATGGGAAATAGAGAAAGATTTGAAAGGAAAAAAAAAAAAAGCAGTATTTAAGAAGCTACAGGAAAGCTCTGTGGCTGACTTTTGGGGGCAGTATCAGATAAAACTAAAAGCCAACAGAATATCTCCAAATAAATCATTTCAAGGTTTTTTTTAAATAACACATACTTCACATCATTGCCCTGCAACATTTAAAAAATTTATATAAAATGACAAAATATTTTTAAAATACCTTTATTTATGAAATTCATTGATATCTCTACATTTCATTTGCCTCAACTAGTTTAACAATGCATGATTTAAAGTCTATTAAGAGGAATCTCAAATCTCCCTATACACTTTTGCATTTGGTTTCATTATTTTTCCAGTATCTCTAAAATGAATCACTAAGATGAAACACTTAGTTGAAAATGTTGTAATTTAGCTCTTCCCACAGGTGGGCATGAAAATCCTGAGTTCCAAACTTTTCCTAATTAGACTGATTAAACTGTGTATTGGATTCAAAATCATTAATTAATTTTCTAAAAATACTTTGTTTACTTTTAGAGAAAGGGAGGGGAAGAAAAATCAATGTGTGGTCGCCTCTTGCATGCCCCCCAACTGGAAGCCCCTCCTGCAACCCAGGCACGTGCTCCGACCAGAATCGAACCTACAAGCCTTTGGTTCACAGACTGCTCAATCAACTGACCTACACCAGCCACAGGCATTAATTCTTAACTCTACCTGCTTCATTGGTTTCATTGGTTTCGAATGTATTAACCTACCAGTATTGTAAACTCAATCCTACCTTTAAAACTAATCAACTAATTACATCAAATGAAAGCAAAATTTCCATCCATGGCTTCTAAGTTGACATTTCCTCCAGGGAAGAGACCGGAGAATTCTCTGGGGCAAGCGCATCACCTGCTTTTGACAGCCCCTAGAGGCTCCGCCCCTTCACGAACTCCGCGCCCCTTTTCTGTATACTTCAGCCCCAGGGCGGGCATTGGACGTCGAGCGGAAGTGACGTATTAGCCGCCGGAGGTGTCGTTGGTGTGTTGCGCGGCTAGACCTGAGTGGACTGGGGCCTGCACCCGGGAATATAACGCAATGTCCATCGAAATCGAATCCTCGGAGTGAGTCCTGCGGTGATGGATGGTTGGGAAGTGGCGGGGGCCGGGACTTGAAGGGTGCAGAGTGGAAGGTGCTCAGCGGGAGGCGTCCAAGAGGCTCGGGAATGGAGGAGCATTTCCTTGCCCACAAATAAGTTTCTTGGGTCTGGCTGCCTCGGAGGCGGGCCCACGAGGAAGTAGCGGACGAGAAGCCCAAAGCCCCGTGGGAGGTGGCGCGGGGCCCGGCGAAGGATACTCCTTGAAGATCCTGGTTGTAGCCATCACTGACTCCTGGTGGCGCTCTCTGTGACTGATCAGATTACCCCTCCATTCTGGGCTCCAGTCTGATTATCTGCGCAAAGGGGTTTGGACTTAGCCTTTCTGCTCTTCCTGCCCCCGTTAAATAAGTGTGATTCGTTTCTTATGTGCTTACGTGACCCCTTTGCTTTCCTCTGCACACCACTTAACCCAGTGTCACTTTTTTCTGTCCGCCCTACGAGCCTGCGTTGGCGCTTAGAAGCCCATTTTTCTTGCATTTCCAGTGCCTAGCACACCGTTAGAGGCTTAATCACCGCCTTTGTAATGAATGAACAACTAGCTATTCTATCAGACTCTATGTGGCGCTAAATTTTGGTTCGTCTGTGAGTTCTGTGTAGCTACAAAGGAGAAGCAATCTGGAGGTCGGACCAGAAGAATGATAGATTGGGGCGGGGGGCGGGGATTAATGACTAAAGGAAGTCTTTAGTGAACTTTTCCAGGACATCATCTTCCACCTTGCCAACACTTAATTAATTCGTCAGACATATGACATTTGTGTCCTGAGTGTAAGTAAGGGAGAGGAGTTTTCCTAAAAACCTGCCATAATATGAAAGGAGGTTTATTTATTCACCAAATACTGAAGTCTACTGTGTATAGTTCTAGACCCCAGGGAATACAGTCATGAACAAAACAGACAAAAATCCTTGTTCTTAAGGATGTACATAGTGGTAGGTGAAGGCAAACAACCTACAAAGACAATAAGTAAAATATGAGGCTTAACAGATGATGATAAATATTGTGGAGAAAAATAAAGCAAAGAAAAGTGATAAAGAGTGCTGGAGTTAAGACAACTAAGTCAAGGGCAGGAGTTGGAAAGGATTCCATGCTTTTGGACTTGAATAAGAGTGGACACCAACCATTCTTCCAGTCTTGGGCTGCTGTGCGCTTTTATTATCAATGGTAGCCACTATTTATTAAGCATTTTCTATGCTAGTCATGCTATAAGCAGTATAGCCAACCCTTTCACCAAGCCTACAGGGTAGGTATTTTCCTTCACAGATGAGGAAACAGGCACACAGATAACTGACTTGCCTAAGCTCACAATTAGTAGGTGACAATACTCTGATTCAAATCCTAGCTGATCTCCAGAGTTTTAAACTCTATGTATTACACTGTGTTTGGAGGAAGTAGATTTGATTTTCATTATGCCAAATAAGAGTTCTTTTCAAGGAGAATGTCTTATTTTGGGAGTGCAAATGGAAGTGTGTTAAGAAGATAGTAGGTACTAGAGGGATAGTAGAGATCTAAATCTGAGTGTCTCTTAAAGGAGCCATGAGAAAAAAGACTACAGTAAATAGCAGTAACCGGTTTCCTTCTACAGGGATTTTTAAGATGAGAGTGTTTGCTTTCCTGTCAGGGATGTATGCTCAAGATCCACACTGCCAGTTTGAATTTTCATTTTCCCACTTAATTTGTCACTTGGCGAGATCTTCATCTGTAAAATGGACATAATAGTAATAACTTACCTTATAGGATTATTTTGAGGAGTACTTGCTCTACTGTAAATACATAATAAACATTGATTATTATTTTATGACTGTTCTTTCTCCCCAGAGTAAATTGACTAAATTCCATTCTGAAATGCTTTCCCTATGACAATCTGACCCTCTGTACCAGCGCTGTTTAGTAGAAATATAGTGTGAGCTACATATAAGAAGGAAAACATATAGTATATAGGAACAGATTCTTCACTAGACTCATTAAGTGCAAGGTCAAGATGTTTTAACTATAAACATTTAAGTATAAATATAAGTTTTCCATTACATGTTGAAATGGTTGCTTATTCTCAGTATTTGGCAGTTATCTGGTTCCTTTCTTCCTTGGGAAACCAAAGGCAGTAGGTCGGTGTTATTTTTGCAAATGAGGACACATAGCTTTGCCTTACTTTTACATACAGCATAGCTCTACTTATTTGTATTCAACCGATGCCTATTAAGAAAATCTCAATTCACATTTTTGTCATTTTAAAAAGGAACCAAATTATCCTACAAGCATTTAGAGTGCTTGTCGAACACTAGTCAGTGACTACACTAGGTTTAAATAGTTCACTGAAGTGTGCAAAAATATAATTATACAAATTAGCAAGAAACTTAGCATAGCAAAAAAAACCTCTGGCCTGGCAGTAAGAGGGTCACTTTGGTACCAACTCCCTTTTTGGCTGAGTGTGAGACATTGGGCAACGTATTTCCCCTCTCGGAACCCTAGTTCTATTTCTGAGATGGAGGTAGGAATAGATGATCCCCAAGGTCTCCTGTAACTTGGATTCTGTGATTTTCAAAAGTTTTTCTTATATGATAAAGAAATGGAAAGTAGGTAGTGAGAGGAAGCTAGCTGAGAAGGAGAAATGAGCTGGCATGGGCTTCAGTTTGTGGTCTGTCTGGTGAGTGAGGATCCCTGAACTGGATGACATGCTTTCTTTTTTCAGTGTGATCCGTCTGATCATGCAGTACCTGAAGGAGAACAGTTTACACCGGGCGTTAGCCACCTTACAGGAGGAGACGACTGTGTCTCTGAATACTGTGGACAGCATTGAGAGTTTTGTGGCTGACATTAATAGTGGCCACTGGGACACTGTTTTACAGGCTATACAGTCTCTGAAATTGCCTGACAAAACCCTCATTGACCTCTATGAGCAGGTAAGCGTGGAGGTGATTCCCGTGGGTTGGTTTATTGTGGGCCCCCTGGCTGGGAAGCATTAGTGAGCATTCATTCCTTCAAGCACTATAGAGCTGTAATAGCCTTTAAAACTTGTCAAGGCTTGAGTGCTGCTTTGTATTTTTCCCCCTTTCTTCTTGGAAAAGCCAAGGTTTTCCCAAATTGAAAGTATTTCTTAATTGATCACTCATTGAATTGTTCTGATGCCAATTATTCTGACACCAACTAGTGTACTGCAATTCAGTTCTGGCACTAACCACCCAAAGTTAGTGCAGACCCCACAAGTTTAGGGGTCAGTTCTCCATAAGCTTGCCCATACCTCAGATACCAGTTGTTCTTTGGAGTCTTGGGCTACCTGCAGTTCTGACCAACTGGCTACAGATTTGGGGGTCCCCATAACCCCCTTGGAATTGATAATTTACTAGACTGACTCACATAACAAGGAAAGCACTATATTTATGATTGTAGTTTTATTATCAAGGATATAGGCTGGAACCAGCTGAAAGAAGAGACATGTAGGGTGAGGTCTTGGGAGGATCCTGAACACAGAGCTTCCAATGCTCTCCCTCCATGGATTCAGTGTCTCCTTCACCTGTCATAGCAATTTGTTCACCAACCAGGAAGCTCCACTGGGGGTTTTATTGGGGTTTCGTTCAATCTTCAGCTCCCCGGAGGTTGGGCTAGCTCAAAGCCTCAACTCTACAATCACGTGGTTGGTCTTTCTGGTCACCAGCCCCCATCCTGGGCTATCTTTTTTAGCACAAACTCAGGGGGCTCATTAACAGCAAAGATGCTGCTATAACTGGTGAAATTTCAGGGGTTTTAGGTGTGCTGTGCCAGGAAACCAGGACAAACATACAAAAGAACAGAGTGGAGTTTCTGTGAATAAGAATGTAGTGTTGTTTGTAAAAATTGGGTAGTTGGTTTGTTTCTTTATAATCCGCATGAGTTCAGTAATTCCTCAAAGAAAATTTTGATACTTGGAGAAAGATTTGTCTGGAGCCCATGGAGATATTAACATCTTTAGTTGTGGTCAGCATCCGTATTCTGAAAAAGTGGCTTGAAAGGAGAGGAGATAAAAATGGAGGGTGGAATTTATAATATTGAAGTTATTATTTATAATTACTTCATTTGTCCACCTGAAAATGAGAAGGGGCATTTCCCAATATAGGAAATGACTTTGACAAGCCATTTCCGCACAAGAAATTGTACTAAAGAAGTTTTACAAAGAGAATGCATTGAAATAGCCGTTTTCTTTCACTTTTCCAGGTGGTTCTGGAATTGATAGAGCTCCGCGAATTGGGGGCGGCCAGGTCACTTCTGAGACAGACTGACCCCATGATCATGTTAAAGCAGACGCAGCCAGAGCGGTATATTCATCTGGAGAACCTCTTGGCCAGGTCTTATTTTGATCCTCGTGAGGTATGACTCTAGTAACAAAAAGAAACTTAATTTTGAAAAAGTTACAATAATGCAATCTTTTTAAACCATTTAATTGGATACTTTTATGACTTTAATTTTTTAGAATGACTTTTCTATTTATATATGTTGTTTGAAATTTGCATATGTTAGAGATTAATCTTGTTCAGTTTTCTGAGTATTGGAGGGTCTTCCCTTCCTCATATACCCATTTTGCAGAGGCTTGTGTGTCAGTGAGTAAAGAAGTAGAAAGTCTATTCTGATATCATTTCTTCATTATTCCAAGTACATGCCTGGCCTGTAAGTGCTACCTTGACTGCCAGTATATTCACTGTGCATTTGTGTCCCTTGCCACTGATGATGGCAGTTTCCTTCCAGCTCTTTCTTTCAGTTCTTAGAAGCTAATGCTTAAAAAAAATTTATTTTTAAATATTTTATTTACTTATTTTTAGAAGGAGGGGAAAGGAGGGAGAAATAGGGGGAGAAACTCTCACATGCCCCCTGCTGGTGACCTGGCCCATAACCCAGGCATGTGCCCTGACTGGGAATCGAACTAGTGACCCTTTGGTTCACAGGCCAGCACTCAATCCGCTGAGCCACACCAGCCAGGGCAAAGCTCATGCTTATACTTCTCAGCTGATTATGCTTACTGGTAAAGCATGGTGACTGATACTCTTATTCATTCAAAACCATTTTTTGAGTATATTTTCATTCTTTTTAACTAAGCCTTTTACTAGTCTAATTGGGAAGAAGAAGAATTTAATAGATATTGTATAATAGAAAGTTAGGGTAAGCTCACAGAAACCATGAGGATACAGGATTACCAAGACAAAGAGTTACGTTATAGGTCGTGAAGAGCCTCTGGGCTGGGGTCATTTGACTGAAAGAAATTACCGAAGAATATAAAGGAATCCTTGGCTCTGCAGATTTTTCAGAAACTGTAAAAACTACCCTGGCTTTGGTGTGGTTTACATGGACTCTTCAGAAATAACAGTGTAGATTGGCTGACATCAGTTTTCTCCCAGTTCATACTTTCGAAATACAAGGGGGAAGAAATGGAAAGTCATTACAAAAAAACTGATTAATTTAATTAATCCCCTGTTTAGTTGGGAAGCTTCTTTCCATGTTTTCCTTTTTGAGTGTTTCTGCGCTATGATTGCTGTTTTTTGTTTTTTTTTTTAATTAAGCACACTCAGATCTTCTAGCCATTTCTTGGTAATGATGCTCATCCCTCTCCTTTTTTTCAGGCATACCCAGATGGAAGTAGCAAAGAGAAGAGAAGAGCAGCAATTGCCCAGGCCTTAGCTGGGGAAGTCAGCGTGGTGCCTCCTTCTCGTCTCATGGCATTGCTGGGACAGGTAATTAAAGTCCGTGGAACTGAAATTACCCTGTATATAAACTATATGTGTGAGCTAAAGATGTCAGACATCCTAAGTGCTGAGGATTACCGGTAGAGCTTTTTGTATTAACAGCTGTGCCATGCCACCCTCATCTTTTCTGGGAGAGGCAGTGTAGATGAGGGATTAAGAGCAAACACTCTAGAGTCAGACTTAGAGTGACCATAGAACTTATCATTCCATCCAGTGTAACTTAAGGGCACTGTTGGTCATTGTGCCAAGACACTGTCCCAGGCAAATTGGAACAAATGTTAACCCTAGTTAGAATCCAAGCTCTCTTGCTTACTCGCTATGTGGTCTTGGGCATGTTACCTGCCTTTTCTGACCCCATTTATTCATCATGGTGTTGTAGTAAGGATTAAATGATATAATGCACTTAGAGCATTTCCTGTATTGCCTAACACCTTGTAAACACATACTAAACGGTAGGTGCTGCTGGTGTTTTTTTTTTTTTTTTGAAATTTGTGGTAGTATTACTAGTGTTGTCATTATTATTATAGAGCTACTTAAAGTAATATCAGTTTTTTAAAAATAGATTTGAGAGAGAGACATATTGGTTTATTGTTGCACTTATTCATGCATTCATTGATTGATTCTTGTATGTGCCCTGCCTGGGCATTGAACTCTCAACCTTGGCATATTGGGACAATACTCTAACCAACTGAGCTACTTAGCTCGGGCCTAATAGATGTTTTATAAGTAGCACAGGGCACAAGCGATTAACAGAGCTGTAAATAGCCTTTTTGCACTAACTCTGCACTTAGAAGAGGGCTAAAAAGCTGTTTGTCCCGGGTTTGTACTGCTTTTCAGATACAAAATTAAGCTGCTTTTTTTCTAGATTACTTTTTATGAAAGTAATCAATATACAAAATTTAGGGCTTTTAGTGAAAAATAGTCCCATCTGCCTTTTTCCATTTCTGAGTCTTAATTCCTACAATCACTTCTAACTCTCCTGGCATTTATCTCCATAGCTAAATAAAGTATTACATTTACACTGTTATGTCTTGAATTTTTTTTTAAGACATTAGCTATTGACTTTGGAAGATGATTTTACCTCATATTCACTCCCTAGAATGCACTCATGTTTTTTTCTTTAGATTCTTAATATAGTTATATCACAACTTTTGATTAAATCAGTTTAGTGTTTATATTATTCTCTTTATTTTTTATTCTATTTTATTGATTATGCTATTACAGTTGTCCTGATTTTGCCCCCTTTTCCCTCTCCACCCAGCACCCCCCTGTCCCCCCCAGAGGCAATCCCCCCACCATTGTTCATGTCCATGGGTCATGCGTGTAAGTTCTTTGGCTGCTCCATTTCATGTACTGTACTTTATATCCCCACGGTTATTTTGTAACCACCTATTTGTACTTCTTAATCCCATCACCTCTTCACCCATTCTCCCCCTCCCCACTCCCATTTGGAACTAACTTCTTTTGCTGCTTTTAAGATTCTTTATCTTTAACCTTTGGCCTTTTAGTTATGCTCTGTCTTGGAGTGGATCTCTTTGCATCCATCTTCTTTGGGATTCTTCTGTGCTTCCTTGATTTGCTCATCTATTTCCTTCACCAAATTAGGGAAGTTTTTTTACACTCTTTTGTTCAGATAGATTTCCAATTTCTTGCTCTTTCTCTTCTCCTTCTGGCACCCCTGTGATGTCAATGTTGGACCTCTTAAAGTTATCCTAGAGGCTGCTTATACTATCCTCATTTTTTTGTATTCTTTTTTTGTTTTGGTTGGTTGTTTTTGCTTCCTTATGT
>PVKU01017773.1:0-10646 GCA_004027475.1 Anoura caudifer
CGGGAGGGAGCGCAGGAGGGGCAGGCTCAGCCCTGCCATGCGGGCTGCCAACCGCAGGGGAGGAGAGGGGGCAGGAGGAGGGAAGCCGGCAGCCAGGGCAGCTTGGTGACGAGGCCTGCTAGCCAAACGGAGGTGGCAGTGCTGCCTGCTGCCTGTGATGGGGGGACAGATCACCCGGAGCACCCTCCACGGTAAGGCCCCAGCTGATGCCTGAGGATGTACCCACTCCCAGCCTGCCTGGGGACCACTTGGGGAGGCTGGGCCTGAGAGGCACTGGGGCTTGAAGGTACAATCATCCTCCTGCCTCTTCACTCCTTGGGGGTCTCCTTTGGGTGGCAGAAACTGGGGTGGATGGAGGAAAGCAAGGGTGTTGGGAAGAACAGGCAGAGGAGGGCTTTCCCTGGCAACCAGTAGAAAGTCAAGCAGCTGTCTCCCCACAAAGTGTCCTTGTCCTCTTATCTCCCCAGGTGCTGACAAGCCCCCAGGTGGGGTGTGAGGTCTGGGATGTCCATATCCCCCTTTTTCAGGACCGGGGCCAAGTGTTTTGGCAGCTGGGGGGACCTGTTTGTGGGCCTTAGGATGCGCTGAGTTCCATGAAGGAGCTGTGGAGAAATGTGTGGGCACACGCAAGTGTGCATGAGTGTGTGTGCGTGCCTTTGCTCATAAGTGTGCATTGGAGGTATCTGTGGGTGTGTGCCTGGGCCAGCTGGTGCCTACGCACATGGGTGTGCAAATCATAGCTCCCCACAGCGTGTGCTATGCTGGGGAGGTCAGGGAACTTCTGGCCCCTGGGGTTCATGTCCACAGTCAGACAGAAAAAACTGGCAAGCGAGGGAAGGGGTGACAGGGGGAGTGTGGGTCGGCTTCCTATTCACAGGGCCAGTGTGCCCAGCTCCTGTCCCCTCACCCACCTTGCCCAAGTGCTAGGCTCTGGGGAGTGACATGGCTGCTGTGGCACCATACCCAGGAGCTGGGGTTCCTATAAACCTGCCTGGTGCCAGGGCAGGGAGGGCTGACCTTGGGGAGTCCCTGGGCCCGCCTCCCTCCTCAGACAGGGCACTCGGGAATGGGGCAGCCTCCATCTGCTGAGTCCTGTGGTGCTGAGGCACCAGCAAAGGCCCAGGGAGGAAGAAGGAGTGGGAAGCTGTGGCCAGGACTGGTGACCAGGTGGCTTCCCTCCTCTAGGCTCTGGACTTTGAGAGAGTAATTTCTAATTAGAAAAGAAAAGTCAGGGAAGGAGACATTGGAAAAGCAAATCATTGGCTCTCCTAAAAGGAAATGAATTTTGTCCTGGGCCTAGAGCACTAGTGACAGATGGAAGGCCCTGCAAGACACATAATCCGGAGCCAGCCAGGGCCAATGCCAGTGGCCTGGGCCTTGGCCTGAGACTCGGACTGGCTGACCTAGCCCTGGCCCTGCCTGTCTGTGGGGTGGGGGCTCCTCTCAGGCCCATTGGCCCCAGTGGGGCCTGTTGGCACAAGGTCTGAGGCAGACTGGCGTTTTCCACTGGAGTCAGACTTGAGCAAGTCCGTGGCCTGGGAAGGGCCCAGAGGCCCTCAGAACAGGCTTGGGATGCAGCACACTGTCCTCCAGCTGCCTTGGAGCACAGGCTTCAGAGGGGAGTGAGGACTCTAAGACCCCCCTCCAGGTGACAATCTGGCTGTCAAAAGCTCGTGCAGTGGAGTAGGTAGACATGTTGTAGCGAAGGCAAGTGTCGCCCTGAGCCTTGGCTTTCCCCTCCGTCAATGAGGCTGACCGCAGTGCCCTCCTCCTGGGATGGCTGGGAGCATTACATGGATGATATGAGGACCTAACATGGGTCCAAAGGACTTGGACAGGCATTCTGAGGCCAGGGTCACATTCCTTCCCTCTCACCCTGGGGACAGGAGGATAGCTTAAGTGTGCTGAGGACTCCAGGAGCTGGGCCATCCACGCTGGGTGGCCTTTGGCGAGTGCTAATGGCTCATCTGCTTCTGCCCCCCCACCCCATTGCCAGGATCACTGTCCCCAGTCTAGGTCCCTGCTAAGATGGCCCTGGCCCCTGCCTCAGCTGCCATCACCACAAGTAGGAGATGGCAGTTGGGGGTTGTGGAGAGGGAGTTTGCCTGTGCCCACACCTGCATGCATGTCCTCACATGTCTCCCCCCCCCCCGCAGGTCCATGTGCAGCCATATCTGTGCACGTCCCAGTGCCTTCGGTTTCACTTCCTTCCTCCTGGGAGGTGAGCTGGGGGAGTGGGGGATGCAGGGGACCGGTCCCTTCTTGGGGCTCTCCGCCCACAGCCTGCCTGCTGGGGGCATGGTGGTGCCATTTCCAGTTGTTTCCTCCCCATGGGCCTCAGGGTTTGGTTTCCTTCAGTGGAGGCTTTTGGGTTGCTGGGTTACAGTGCGAGGTAAGGGGGAGGTGATAGAGGGCAACCTCATGCCAGTGTGTGTGTGTGTGTGTGTGTGTGTGTAGGGCTGCAGACGCGTCTGGCTGTCTGTGTATCTGGTGTCTGCAGGTCCAGTGTCTGTGTTTTAGGCCTCTCTGTGTGACATGTATTTATCTGTGTAGCCTGGAGGGATTGAGTGTTGTCCTGTCTGCGTTTCCACATGTGAACAGCCACCTTTGTGGGACTCTGCCTGCTACATGTCCTTGTCATTCCATAGATGTCAGTGAGTCGTGTGGTGGGGCTGCTGCTGAGGAGTCGGGCAGCTCCTCTGGGGCCAGCCTGGCAGGGGACCCATGGGAGCAATTAATTCCCATTTGGAAAATGGTTTTGGCACTTACACGCTTGATTTCTTTCATTGGGCAGATTCCCAGAGCTCCCCCATCTTGAGGGCAGTTGCGGGGTTAGGGAGAGCACAGAGGGAGGCAGCTATGATACTGGGAGGGCTCCCCTCCCCTCTTCTTCCCTCCCCTTCCTCCTTTTCCCCCTCCAATGCTCCCCCCAGGGCAAGGAAGTGACCCGTGGCTGAGGGGTTGATGTGATGAGTGGATGATGCGTACAGATGCACCCACACATATGTCACCCCTAGGTTGGTCTCTGGGCAAACAGACCCTTGGTGCCGGGGTACAGGGACCTGAGTAATTGGTTCTCACGCTGTCCTGTCACGGAGGGGGCTGCTGTGACCTAGAAGGAAATGGACAGCAGTTCAGAGGGGAAGCCAGGCCTTGCCCTTCTGCAGCTGACTCCCTGCCTCTCCTTGGGTTCCTTAACCTTCAGACCAGCAGCAGAGCAGAGGGTGTCAGGTGGACTTAGGAGACCCGGGATCAGCACAGTAGGAGCTGCCTGTCTCCTGGCAGCAGCTCTGGAGGGTCAGGCCAAGGTGGGCCTGGCAGGTGTGTCTGTGAACATATGCACACATGCGCACCCCCCCCCCCCACCTTGTGCTTGTGGGAGGGCAGGGGTCAGGCAGATCCATCCCTGTATTCTCTCAACCCAGCGAGTGCCGGGCACACAGTGGGCACCAGCAGCAGCGTCATCAGTGGGTCAGAAGGCAGAGGGTGGGGTAGAGGCCCTGGGCCTCTGGACCACATAGCAGCTGGAGCTGCAGGTGGCCTGCAGAGGCAGATAAGATGAAGCCATCAGGAGCACTTCAGAAGATGTGAGGCCTGAGACCAGGCAAGGTTGGAGAGGAAGGGGCAGGTGGGCTGGTGTTCTCCGTAAGAGTTTGCATGCTGTTCCAGGCTAGCTGGCCGGTTCCTTTATCTGAGTCTCAGCGCACTCTTTGGTAAATGGGGGGTAATAAGGTTCACCCTGAAGGGCTGTAGGGAGGACTGATTGAGCTGATGGGCTAGGGGCAGCACAGTAAGCACTCCGTAAACGGATGTCCAGGCCTCTATGTGCTTGCGAGGGTGCACACGACATGCACCTACTTGACTGCCATCAGGAACCAAGACTCCAGTGTCTGCCTTGTCAACCCTGGGGGGCCCCCAGGACAGAATACTCCCTGGGTGCTTCTGTCTGCTGTTAGGCACACACAGTGGCTGTGAGTGTGTGTATACACAAGTGAGCCTGAGTTTGTGTAAGGGGAACTAAAGGGGATGTCGGCATGGTGTGTGCATTTGCGTGACTGAGACACGCTTCCTGTCACTCTCTCAGGCCTGGCCTGGGTGGGGGCTTTGGGGAGGTGCTGTGAACTGACCTTGTGATAGTTCTAATCTGGAATCCCCTTCTGGAATCTTGGGGTCGGGTGGGAGAGTGGGAAGAGGAGGGCTGGTTCCCTCCCAGCAGCGAGGATGGTAGGAGGCACGTCTGTTTGCACAGCTGGCTGCTGGAAATGTCCGAGACTGGGATGTAGCAGAGGGAGTGAGAGCGGGCGGCTCAGCGTGGAGATGAGCTAGGCCACTAGGGTGCCCGTCCTGCCCTCTCCCCGCTGCTCTCCGTTGCTCACTTTGTCATCATGAATGACCTCAGTATCCCTGGGAGCAGCAGGACCTGCTGTGCGCACAGCCAGGTACTCTAGGACAATGATGGGGCACCTAGATGGCCCTGTCCCTAAACGACAAGGGTCCCTGTACAGAGGCTACAGAGGTCACGGAGGGGAGGGGCATTGAACATGCTGGCCAGCTAGCGGCGGCCGGGCAGAACATGTGCGCAGGGAGACAGACATGAATCCAGAGCCAGCCCACCACTGACTTGCTGTGTGACCCTGGGCAGCTTATTACCTCTCTCAGCTTGTTTCCTTATCTATAAAATGGGACTAATCGATGCTGCATTGCTGCGTAACTTTTCCATTGCTGTATAACGAATTACCCCAAAATGTAGTGGCTTAAAACAACATTTAATGGTCTCATAGCTTTTGTGGCCAGGGGTCTTGACGCGCTTTAGGTGGGTGTCTCCAGCTTCCTGCCTCATGAGGTTGCAGTGGAGGCATTGGCCAGGCTGCAGTCCATCACCGGAAGGCTTGCCTAGCTGGGGCCTGTGTCCAAGCTGACTCCCAGGGCAGTCGGCAGTACTTGGTCCTTCCTGCGTGGGCTTCTGCTCGGGGTCACCTTACAACATGGCTCCCACCTTCTCCAGACGGAGCAGCCCTGGAGAGGTGAGCGAGAGTAACGAAGACGGAGGCCGAAGCAGTCTTATAACCCAGTCTTAGGAGTGAAGCCTGTTACTTCTGCTGCTTTCCATTTGTTAGAAGCTAGTTGCTAATCCTCTTCACACTCGAGGGAAAGGGATGACAAGAGGAAGGGCATGACTGTCCGGTGGTGAATGGGGAGTCCCTGGGGCCATCTCCGAGGCTGCTTTCCACTGACACCTTACCTTTCAGGGACTGGGAGGGTGAGTCAAGGTTGCACATGAAAGGCATCTGGTGCCGTGTCTGATACACACACAAAAAAATCACCCTCATGGCCTTTCTTTTCTCCTTTCTCCCACAAGCAAGTGGGCAGCTGTTGAAGGTTCTTGAGCAGGCAGGGCTGTCGTCAGGCATCTAGTGTAGGTTCTTGGTGCTAGGCAGTGAAGGAAGCTGTCCCTTTTGTCCCCTCTTCAATTTCTCCACAGGATACCAGAAAGGGAAAGGTACAGAGTGGGGGCTCCTCGGCCACTTGCCGATTGATCATTAGCTTGAAGAATTGAACAGAGGCAACTCATTCAATAGCTCTCATTGAGCACCTGCTGAGTGCTCTGAGCTGGGCACCTGGGAAACAGCAGGAGAAGAGACAGTGGTCTCATCCCTCAGAGACTCACAGTCTACCAGGGAGATGTGCAAGTAACCTTGAAGGCTTTTCTGGCCAGAAAGCTGCCCTGAAGAACACCAATGTGATCTGAGTGAGTCTTTCTCAGCTGTCCCAAGGATGGCACATAGCCTGGACCACTCTGGGTGTGGAGAAGATGTCAGTGACTCATCACTTTCAGGGGATGCCCTGGGACACTTGGGCTTAGTTCCGTGGGAGAATCAGAGTTGAGAAAGGCTGCTTGGGTGTGGATGCTTTTTTAGGGGTGTTTGGGGTCCCTGGAGGTACATAGCAGGGTTCCTAACCTAGTCTGGGGTCAGCGAGACTTCTGGGAGGAAGTGGAGTTTATCATCAAGGCCTGAAGGGTGCGTGAGAGATAAGGCATACATGGGCGAGAAGGAGGGAGGAAATGCTCCCAGCAGAAGTCATAGTAGTTTGACCTAATACACAGAAACAAACACAGGGAGGCTGCCAAAATGAGCAGGTAAAGAAACATGTCCCACATGAAAGAACAGATCAAAACTCCAGAAAAAAGAACTAAACAAAATGGAGATAAGCAATCTATCAGATGCAGAGTTCAAAACACTGCTTATAAGGATGGATGCTCAAAGAACTTAATGAGGACCTCAACAGCATAAAAGATCCAGTCAGAAACAAAGGATACATTAATTGAAATAAAGAACAAGTTACAGGGAAACAATAGTAGAGCAGATGAAACTTAGAATCAAATCAGTGATATGGAACATAAGGAAATGAAAAACAGCCAATCAGAATAACAAGAAGAAAAAAGAATCCCCCCCAAAATGAGGATAGCGTAAGCAGCCCCTGGGACAACTTCAAGCATTCCAACATTTGGACCTTAGGGGTGCCAGAAGGAGAAGAGTAAGAGCAAGAAATTGGAAATCTATTTGAAAAAATAAGGAAAGGCAACTTCCCTAATTTGGTGAAGGAAATAGACATGCAAGTCCAGGAAGCACAGAGAATCCCAAACAAGATGAATGCAAAGAGGCCGACTCCAAGACAGATCATAATTAAAATGCCAAAGTTTAAAGATAAAGAGAGAATCTTAAAAGCAGCAAGAGAAAAGCACTTAGTTACCTACAAGAAAGCCCCCTTAAGACTGTCAGCTGATTTCTCAAAAGAAACTTTGCAGGCTAAAGAGATTGGCAAGAATTATTCAAAGTCATGAAAAGCAGGGACCTACAGCCAAGATTGCTCTACCCAGCAAAGCTATCGTTTAGAATCGAAGGGCAGATAAAGAACTTCCCGGATAAGAAAAAACTGAAGGAGTTCATCATCACCAAACCATTATTATATGAAATGTTAAAGGGACTTATTTAAGAAAAAGAAATTCCATTTAAGAAGTACTATGAACAATAAAATGGCATAAATATGTAACTATCAACTTGAATTTAAAAAACAAACTAAGCAAACAAAAACAGAGACAGAATCATGGATACGGAGAGTGTTTTGATGGGTGCCAGATAGGAGGTGGGTGTAGGGGGATGGGAGAAGAGGTGAAGGGATTCAGAAATACAAATAGGTAGTTACAGAATAGCCATGGGGATGTAAAATCCAGCATAGGAAATGGAGTAGCCAAAGAACTTATACACATGATCCATGGACATGAACAAGGGTGGGGGGACTGCCTGAGGGTGTGGGGAGTGTTTGGTAGAGGCTGGCAAAGGGGGAAGAATTGGGGCAACTGTAATAGCATAATCAATAAAATATAATTTTTCAAAAAGTTCCCAGAAAAGAAATGGGCTTGGGCCAAGCCTGGAGGCAAGAAGCAGGCAAGGGAGGTAGGCTTCTTGAAGGAGCCCAGAGAAGTGCACACCTGCCCAGATCACAATCCTCTCTCTTACCCGAGACCCCTCCCCACCTGCTCTCCCACCCTGAAACTGGCTCCCAAAGTCTTTCTGCCAGAGAGAGCCTCGTTCAATGAATGCACCCAAGCTAGTCCAAGTCAGACCACCCTGATGCCCTGGGACTAGGGCATTTGGGATGAGAAAGCAGAGGCGTCTCTGGACTGAAGTGAGCCAATCATTTCCTCTGGCGGTGGTTGTTGCTTTTGTATAAAAAATAAAGGCGTTATGTTGGGATCAGGTGTTCAAGTTTATAAAATTCCTTCATATCTGTAAATTCACTGGGTCCTCACAACAACTTGGAGAGGTGGGTAGGGGAGCTAAAATGATCCCATTTTACAGAAACAGACATTGAGGTCCAGAGAGGTGAAGTGACTTGCCCAGTGTCACACAGCAAGTATGTGGCATGGCCAGGGTTTGAACCCGGGGCTGCCTGCCTCCAGTGCTCGAGCTCTTCACTGCACCCCACTGTCCAGAGAGTGAGACCACGCTCTGTCATGAGGGATGCAAATGGTGTGCCAGCACTGGCTTTCAGGGCCATGGACTTGGAACAAGCTGATCTGGAATGCAGGGGCATTTGGCGGGTGGGGTTTGGGGAGGTGCGGCAGGGAAAAGGTACGTGGGGTCGCAGAACGGCTTGAGCAAAGGTGTGGAGAGCACAGGTTAGTGTCAATAGCTATAATAACAATTACATAATAATTGTTATCACTTCATTAATACTTAAGACTATTATTATAGCAACCACTCACTGGGTTAGTTTTACACACATCATCTCATTTCATCCTCACAAGCACCCCGTGAAGACAGTTTGCCGTGACCTCCATTTTATGGATGAGAAAACAGGCTCCCAGGAGTCTCATGGTTAGTGATAGAGCTGCTGAGGTTGGAGGCAGCAGGTCCGGGTTCTAATCTAGACTCTTTACTTTGGCTGGGTGACTTTGATGAGTGACTTTTTGAGGACCTGTGTCAGAGAGGCACTGAGTGTGTATGAAGACACTGCCTGTTAAGCCACATAGAGTGCGGTCATTGTCATTCATACTGCTTCCTCCCTGCCTCTCCTCTGCAGTCCAGCTCAGCTGGCTTGCAAATCCGGGGCTCTGCCAGAACGGTTCTGGGGCAGAGCTTGGCAGGGGGCAATGAGGAGGTCACTCTGGAGGCAACATTGTGTCTGGGCTTCTCCCCTGAGACCCCCACCAAGAGTCAGGAAAGTGGCCTAGAGCTGGTCGAGGGTCACCTGCAAGGCCGGCCAGGCTTGTGTCTGGCAGCTCACAAAAGCCCAGGAGGAATGGGCTGTGGGGGGGCACTTTCCACTCTGTTAGCCGCAGCCTGGCCTGTGGGGTGTTCCCCAACTATGGCTCCCAAGAAGCTTGTAAACCTGTCACTAGGGGGTGGTGCTTTGCTGGGAGCTCTGCTGGGAGCCAGAAGGCAAGATTGGGGCTCCACTCAGGCCCAGTATCTTGAGGCCTCGTGCTGGGACTGGCCAGTGCCACCTCTACCAGCCTTTCCCCACTACACCTGCCATCTTGGACTTGGGGAAAAATGAGCGCTAGTATTAGATGCTGAGTAGGGTAAAGGACCCTGAACGTGGCATTGGAAGACCAGGGTTCAAGTCTCAGCTCTTCCACTTAGTTGCTGTGTGACATCAAATAACTTGGTCAGGCAGTCTGAATTGCAACTCACTCATCCATAGCATGAGGACCTTCAGGGGTCATAGTGCATGTCCAAGTGCAGGGACAGAGCCCTTTTGGATGGTATAGGAAAGAAGCCCTAGCCCTGGCTGATCCTTGGTATCTGAGCAGTTCTCAAGATTAGTTCTCATTTTGCTTTCTCTCCTTCCGTCCCCCAGACCATACAGCCAGCTGAGATGGAGGGGGGAGAGGGCAGAAGCAGGGATAGCAGGGGTTGGGGAGGTAGTGACCCACCTGGTGAGGGCTGCCATGCTGGATACCTCTAAGGGCACCATTCCCATTGTAACCCAGGAGAATGGTGCCCCCTGGGGGTGTGCTGGGCAGAGCCTATATGGCTGCAATTGTGGCCTTGGCCATTGTTCAAAGAGAAATGGTGTGTCCTGGGCTAGGGCCACGGGCAGCAGGAAGGACAGAGGGGCAGAGCCCAGGGATGTTTATTTCTGTGGTGGGACTGGCAGGTTGGGTGCTGGGTGCTCAAAGCCTCCGCTGGGGCCTGGGAGCATGGTGAGGCTGATGGGTCAGGGCCAGGAATTCAGCTGGGGCTTGCCAAGTGACAAGTGACCATGGTCCACAGACAGGAGGCGTCCTGCAGCACAGAGAGGGTTTTCACGTCATCCCCACAGAGGTGGCTTGGTGGGAGTTGGCCAGACACGGAGCTCAAATACAGAGAGGAGGGACTGAGGACAGCTCCCGAGCCAGCCCCTGTGCCCAGGGCTGTCCTGACAGCCTTGGGGACCATGCATGGCAGGAGGCGGCACGGGACTTGGCAGGCCCAGGAATTGGTGACGGTGCTTCACAGCTGCCAAAGTCCTCTCCTTGTACCCAGAGAGGCCAGGGAATGGCATGCCACTTCACAGATGCGGAGGGGACTTCAGGACAAGAGGGATGGGGGGACCAAGCTTTGGGGGCCCCTGTTAGATGGCCCAAATCCTTGGCACTGCCCTCGGTGGGGTGAGGGGGGCTGGGTCAGTCAGAGATCCCAGCCTTGCCTTCCTGCATCTAGTGAAGCCCTGGTTCATTAGTCATCGCTGTTATTCCTTTTGAGGTATAATTTATAGACAATAAAATTCACCCTTTTAAGTGAATAGTTTGGTGAGTTTTTTAAATATATTTTATTGATTATGCTATTACAGTTGTCCCATTTTTCCCCTTCATTCCCGTCCACCCTGCACACCCCCTCCCACCCACATTCCCCCCTTTAGTTCATGTCCATGTGTCATAAGTTCTTTAGCTTCTACTTTTCCCACACTATTCTTGCCCTCCCCTTGTCTATTTTCTACCCACCGTCTATGCTACTTATTCTCTGTACCTTTTCCCCCTCTCTCCTCCTCCCACTACCCTGTTGCTAACACTCCATGTGATCTCCATTTCTGTGTTTCTGTTCCTGTTCTACTTATTGGCTTAGTTTGCTTGATCTTAGGTCTGGTTGTTAATATCT
>PVKU01017774.1:0-10642 GCA_004027475.1 Anoura caudifer
CATTTGACAAATGATTCTTACAAATTCTACATATTAATCCCAATGAAGGATTTAAGATATAGCTTGTTGGTTTTAACATAAAGCTTCCATAGGCATTTGTGTAGAGCTTTTTGAGTGAACATAGTTTTATTTCTGAAATAAATGCCCACAGGAGCAACTGCTGCGTTGCACATTCAGTTTTATAAGCAATGACCAGACTGCTTTCCAGACTGGCTGTAATATTTTACCTTCCCACCAGCACTCCATGAGTGATACCCTTTCTCCACATCCTCACCGGCATTTAGTGTTGTCACTGTTTTTTATTTAGGTATTCTGACAAATGTGCAGTAGTGTGTCTCATTGTGGTTTAATTAACCTTTCCCTAATGACTCTCTATGTTGAACTTGCCAAGTGGGTATTTGACATTGGTATAGCCTCTTCAGTGAAATGTCTGTTTATTTCTTCTGTTTAACTCTCCAAAGAAACCATCTGGGCCTGAATGTTCTTCATTAGAATGTCTTAACCACAAGTTCAATTTCTTTAAGAGGGCTCTTCAGTTTTGTCTTTCTTTTGAGTAAGGTGTTATAGTTTCTTTCAAGGAACTGGTTCTTTTCACCTGATTTGTTGGAAATATGTACACAGGATCCTTCTCCTTTTTCTTGGTCAGTGTGGCTACAAATCTGTTTCTTTTACCCATCTTTCCAGAAAACCAGTTTTTTAGTTTGTCAAAGGCTATTTTGTAGTTCTTTCTTTTACTGGTTTCTGCCATTACCTTTTCCCTTCCTTTGTCCTTAAGGACACTCCGGGTCTCACTCTAATTTATAAATTGGATTATTAGATCTTTCTTCCAACTGTAGTTCTTTCTTTATTATTATTTCCTTTTTAAAACAAAAACTCTCTCTCAATTTTTTACTGCTTTTGATTTGTAGCTTTTCTTTACTTTTTAACTGTAAGTATTCCGTAATTTCACTCACGGTTTCTTTATGAACACAAGGTTTATGTAGTATACATTTCACTTCATATCTAGTAACACCTTCTTAAATTATCATATATTTGGTCATTTGAAAGCTATCCTTTCATTATTAACTTCTTACCTTAGTGCATGATGGTTAGAGAACACATTTGCACTATGCGTTATCTGTCGTCTGAATGGAGAACAAACATATATTTCTTCAGAATTTATTGAGACCTCCTATGTGGCATAACACATGCTAGCATTTCATTTTGCTTAAAAGGCTGGGTGTTATCTGCTAGGTGCTGATACAACTTCCATTGGCCAGATTTTCTTCTGATTTTTTCTTACAGATTACTGTTGCTCATTAAATAGGTCCTTTTTCACGAAGATAGTTTAGTTTACCCATTCTATTTTACAAGCCAGGATGCCTTCTCTTAAATCAAAATGCATGCATTGAAATTTACCCTCATGGATTTCTTCAACACATCTCTCTCTTCCCCCAGCAGGACAAGTGCTTTAACATGGTCTCATGTCCCATCGTCCCAGACTCTCATCCACTCAACAATGTTGACGGTACCTAGTATAGTACAATTCTGTTTCAGATTTTGTATGCTTTCTTTCCATCAAGAGGAAACTTGGCTAACTTATTTTTCTCCTGACTTATCATAACACTCGTATCATTGTCCTGATTACGTTTGTCTTCTGACCTGAGTACTTTCTTCAAGAGAGTATTCAAGGTAAATATTTCTCTGGAGAACATCTTAAGCCACGTATAATTGAGAATAGATTCATGATGACATCAAATTTAAGTGACTCTTGGGCTGAACATTAATTTTTATATTTCAAATTATTTTCTCTCCTGCTCTACACATATGATTTAATTGTCCTCTTGCATCTAGTATGTTGTTGAGAAATCAGAATTCAGTGTTACTGATGCTCCTTTATCAGGATCCTCTGTCTTTGTCTGGAAGCTTAAAATGTTCTCTTAGCACTGTGGCTAAATTTCACTAAGCGGTGCTCACACATTCCTTAACTTTTTCAGAAAATTCATGTGCTCCTTCATTCTAAAGATGTTTCTACCGCATTTCCTTTTTAAAAATCAGTCAACACTACCTCTTTAAATGTTCATCCCCTCTGATTTCTCTTTTTCTCAGAATTCTTTTTGTATATGGGGCCAATTAGTAATATTATTAATATCCCTGTTTCTAATATTTTATAAATATCATTGTTTCTATTAGTTTTCCCATCCCATTTTACATTTGTAGATGAGGCAATCGTTATTATTACTAATATCCCCATTTCAATTACTTTTCACATAAGATTTTTTTATATAATTACCCTTAACAGTTTACTGCCAACCACTACCTTACACGATCTGGTATTAAGGTTAATTCATTAATACATGGAGACCATCACAGATTACCTTAGTTTTCACATTTACAACTAAGGATCTCCAATGTTTATACAGTCCCACAAACCTCAAAGAGTGTGAAAGAGGGGAGGGTGGCATGTGGGGCAGTGACAGCAATGACAACCCACACCTTAGCTTTCAATGTACATGGGTATTCAGAGACATATGTCCAAGTGGGCTGACCCACTGTCGCCAGATCCCAAGCCTGGAGTCTCCTGCTCTACAGCTGACAGCATTCTCATGCCCTGGGACCAAGAACACTTTTCAGAACTTCATCCTGGAAGGAGAGCACTGGCAGGCATGTGAACACACAGTCACATCTCCGTGTCCCTGTCCCTCCGTGAGATGACGACAGGTGACATGACAAGAAAAGCAGCCATGGTTAGGTGAAAGAAAAGGAAAGAATGGCACTACGGACATGTGAGAGACTGGAGCCAACGTGACAGCTATTATGCTCCAGGTGTACAATGTCCCTAAGGAGCAGATTCCCTCCTACTGTACAGACAGGAGAGAGATGGGCCCTGAGGGCCCTAGGGCCTCATTGGGGATGAAGAAGAGGTCAGGATGAGGAGTTGAGTCTGAAGCCAGGTCTCTCTCCTCAGCTCTTCAACTCTGGCTGCACCCAGAGCTTCTGGAGCATTGTGGAGAGTGCTGAGCTGGAGGTATTGGGGATGCACTGGTTGCCCCCTGGAGAAGGCAGGTGAGCAGGTGGAGGCCCAGAGGACGATTGTGATAGCTGTTATTCAACAAGGGAAGTAGGGGAAGGCCATACCTGGAAGTGAGGTCACTTCCCTGTAGAACTTGGAACCCCGTATCCAGGCAACCAAGGACTAACAACAGCCCCACAGCTGGCTCACTGGCCAAGAGTCCGTTGACCGCACAAGATGTTCTCCTGCTTTGCCCCCTCACGTTGAAGTTCTTGCTTCTGGACACCCCTCGCTGAGAGATTTTCCTCATTCTGCAGACGCTGGTTCAACCCTCTCCCCCGACGTCTATGGCCCTTTCCCAGAAGATCCCAAATGGTAATGAAAGTGGGCCTTGGTCAATCCAGTCCAGGTCAAGCCACCTCCGGGAGCCTTTCTCAGGCAGCCCACATCACTCCCTATTTCTGTGGGGGAAAAGGGCACATGAAAGGAGGACTCCACCAGGCATGAACAAGTTGCTGGGTGGCAGATAACCCAGGGGTCCTGTCATGATGACACAGCAGGAGAGGGGAGGCTGGTGGTGAGGGCCTTGCCAAGAGGACTCGCCTGGGCCAGAAGACCAGGGAGTGTCAGTGTGTGTGTGTGTGTGTGTGTGTGTGTGTGTGGTGTGTGTGTGTGTGTGTGTGTGTGAAGGAGAGACAGAGAGAGAATGTGTGCACCAAAGTGGGCCCTCCAGCTTCTGGAGGGGAGAGTCACAAGGCTCTGACAACCAGCAAAGACAGAGCTCTGAGTGTAATGCCTGGTGGCTGGGTACTGTCTTCACAGAGCTCCACCCAGGAGAACGGAAAGGAGCTCAGGCATGGGGACTTCAACTCCATCCCCCTGCAAGAGGTTCAAGGGCACCACACATCAACCAGTGTGCAGCCAGGTCTCCAGGTGAGTGTAGGGGCCCATTGGACTCAAACTCCAGGATCCCATGCATTTGAAAGGGCCCACATGTGCCTGAAGCCTCTTGGCTACTCTCCTGAGCTCCCTCCTAGAGTCCTATCCCCAAAGGGACCTGGATCCGCATCTGCTCCCCAACCTGTCCTCACCATCCTGCCCCTTAGGGCTCAGAGGCAAAGTGACTGACCATGTATCTGGAGGAATATCAGAAAGCAGGCTTCCCTAACAGTTCACCTTGTGTGCAGTCAAGAGTACTTGGGTATTTTTTTAAAGCCTTTCCTTGATTTTTTTCTCTTAAATATGTTTTATTGATAATGCTGTTACAGTTGTTCCATTTTCCACACTTTTCCACCTTCTGCCTTGCAGCCACCATCCAACCTGCATTCCACCCACGTTATTCATGGGCCCAGGTCGTACATATGCGCTTTTTGGCTTTTGCATTTCTTATACTATTCTTAACCTCCCCCTGTCTCTTTTCTAGCTGCCATTTATGCTTCTTATTCCCTGTACCTTTTCCATATTCATCCCCTCCTCCTCCCCCTCCCCCTCCTGGCTGATAACCCTCCACGTGATCATCAGTTCTGTGATTCTGTTCCTTTTCTACTCATTTGCTTAGTTTCTTTTTCTTTTGGCATTTTTTAGGTTGGGTTGTGGAAAGCTGTAAGTTTGTTGTCGTTTTACTGTTTGTAATTTTGATCATCTTCTTTTTTTTTTTAGATAAGTCCCTTGAATATTTCCTAGAACAAGGGCTTGGTGATAATGAACTCCTTTAACTTGACCTGGTCTGGGAAGCACTTTGTGTGCCCTTCCATTCTAAATGATAGCTTTGCTGGATGTAGGTCCTAGCCTTTAATGACTTGGAATACCTCTATCCAGCACCTTCCTGCCTCTATAGTTTCTTTTGAGAAATCAGCTGATAGTCTCATGGAAATTTCCTTTGTAGGAAAATGTCTCCTTTTCACTTGTTGCTTTTAAGATTCTCTCTAATCTTGTGTCAGTTAAGTAGGATGTGCCTTGTTCTGTGCTTCCTTGAGCCCAACTTCTTTGGGACACTTTGTGCTTCCTGGCCTTCCTGGAAGTCCATTTCCTTTGCCAGATCGGGGGAGTGCTCCTTCATTATTTTGTCAAATACATTTTCTATTTCTTGCTCTTCCTCTTCTCATTCTGGCATCCCTAGGATTTGGATGGTTCAACCTTTCAAGTTGTCCCACAGGTTCCTAACCCTCTCCTCATTTTTAATTTTTTTGAATTCCTGTTTCTTCATTGTGTTCTGCTTGAATGTTTGTTTCTTCTTTCTGGTGCAAACCATCAGGCAGAACACAATGAAGAACTTTCAAACCATCACTTTGAATCCCAGTTTCCTTCCCATCACAGTTGGTTCCCTGTGCATTTGCCTTTATTTCACTTTTTGTAGCTTTCTGTTCTTCCTCTCTTTTTGGACCATACTCAGCCAATTGTTTGAGCATCCTGATTAATAGTGTTTTGAACTCTGCATCTTATAGGTTGGCTATCTCTTCATGGCTTAGATTAATTTTTTTTCCTGGAGCTTTCATCTATTCTTTCTTTTGGGCCTTTTGTTTATCTTGGTGCCCCTGGTAGGTATTAACGAGCGGAGCCTTAAGTATTCACCAGCGTGAGGCAGCCCAAGTTTATGCATTATAGGGCTGTATGGGGTGGATGGGTCCGAGAGGGAACAATGGTGCCTGCTCAGCTCTTGGCTGCCTTTCAGTCACTTCCATGGTTACCCACAAGTACTTTGGGCCTTTCTGGTGCTGATTTCCAGGAGGCTGCGTTTGTGTGCATTCTAGGACCCTGTGGGTCTCTCCAAAGAACTCTCCTGTGAAACTGAGAGATCTCCCTCTGCCACAACACACGCAGATTTTCTTCAGGAGCAGGTTTTGAGGTTTCTTTCTCCACACTGGAACCCTGGGTTGCTCGATCTGTCTCACTCTCCAATTGTTCCTCCCAGTTTGACTGCACACAAAATTGGAACTGTCTGCTTCACCAGTGGCCGCCTTGCCATGCGTCCTTTCGCCCCACCGGCCTCTCTCCTTCCCTTCTACCGTTGTGAATGAATGTTTCTTCTGTAACTCCTTGGTTGTCAGACTTCCATACAGTTGGGTTTCTTAGCAGTTCTGGGTGTTTTTTCTTTCTAAAATTCTTGTTGCCCTTGTTTTGGGTGTGGGAGGTGGCACTGTGTGTCTACCTCCGCCTCCATCTTGGCCAGAATTCAACTCTTTCCTCTTTGAATGCCCATCCCCATGTGTACTTGTGGGCCCAATGATCCTGGCATGCCTACTGCCAGTTTTGCACATCATGGTGATCAGTGATGAGGGATGCTCTTCAGCAAAAGGACACGGGGCTGGTGCCACCAAGTCTGTTGCTCTGGCTGTGCTGGTCAGGGGAAACACATCTTGGTGGTCCCTATGGGTTGAAAACAAGGGCGTCTCTGTCTTGAGGTATGTGCCAGGATGCTGATTGGTGATCAAATTGATCCAATTCGCACCTGTGTGGGACCAGGACGGGATCTCCTTCTGTTGCCATTACACCGGTGCTGCCCTGAACATCCCCAAATTCCTCCTACCCTGACCCATCTGACCCAGGAAAAGCCTCTGTGTTCCCCTCATACAATGGGAAGTTGTGTCCAAAACCAATGGGATGACAACTAGAACAGGCAGGGCCACCCATCCTCCACTGGGACAATGACCTTGCATGCTCACGTGTTTTGTTATTCCTCAACAGTTCCTTTTCCCACTGTGAACCTTTCCCCTCCTGAGAGCCCTCATGTCTCCCCTCACACCACAAATCCCTCAGGGCTTGGGATTCTTTCAGGGCTACAGACCCCAACCCACCCAGCAGCTCAGGATGCTGCTTCTCACCACCTGTCCCTCCCCTGTCCCACGACAGTGCGGGAGACCACCCACCCTGCATGGAAAGAAGTCCTGTATGTTGCAGACCAGCCAAGTACACTGGCTGGACAGACTGCTGGAATACCTGGTGACTACCTTCCTGGGCAAGGACCGCACCTTCATCTCCACGTTTCTGCATCATTACAGAACGTTTGCTACCACCCAACAGGTGTTGGACCAGCTGTTCCTGAGGTGAGCCCCCTGGCCTTCCACAGCGCTGTCCTTATCCAGCCACTTCCTTGCTGGGAGGCTTTAGATCCATGCGTCCACCTGCAGACTAGACAGAGGACCCACCTCACTGGGTTCTTGCAGGGCTTCACTGGGGTCCTCCCTGCAAAGTGCTCTCTGGGTGCCTGGCAGTGGAGAGGTCTACTGGAGGAAATTTGCTTGTGCTACTTATTCCTTTTCTCTCACTCATGATGAAGCCTCTGCCTCCTTTGGTATTGTGCTCCAGGCCTGGGGCTGAGCCCTTTTCTCTTCTGCAAAGGAGATTGCAGATTCTGTAGGGTTGCCTGTCCCGGGTGAAGTCAGAGAGGAAATGCCAGGGTGAGCAAGGGGTGCCATGCTCACTCACATGGCTGGGACCCAGTTACTTGGGGCTTGTTCACCCAGAAAGTATGTTAGAAGGCACAACAGGTATAGTCACGTTTCTGGGCACAGACCCTAATCCAGTGCACCAAGCAGACCACTGAGTGGCACCTCAGACCTGTTCTCCATTGGGGAGTGGGACTTTCACACAACATGTCACAGGACACTGGGAATGTCCACAGGACAGTTGATGTGACCTCCTCCTGACTCCTGCTAGGTATGGCTGCATCTTCCCATACTGTGAAGAGGACCGGGGACCTCAAGACCAGCAGAGACAATGAGTGGGCTTTGGATGCAATGTCAGGAGAGCATGGGCACTGAGCATTTGAGGTTCTGGAAAAACCCTACCTCCTGCCCATTGTGGGATTTCTGCAGAAGCAGAGGTGGGAGGGTTTCTCCTCGAATCAGAAATGGAGTCAAGAGAGCTATGCATGTAGACTTGGTGGTGTGAGAGAGCACTTTCTCCCACTCTGTGCTGGGTCCCGAATAGGGGCTGTGGAAAACACTCTGCTCACTAAACTCAGTGGGGGCTCAGTTGACGGTGTTGCCCTGTGGGAACTGAGTGTCAGTGAAAAGAGAAGGACCTCCCAGGGCACGTTTGCAATCAGAAACCAAGAAGCTGCAGGAGCTAACATGGGAGGTGTCAGGTGGGCCCTGGGAAGCCAGGGCTGGACACATAGTGTGCTTTTTCTCCAATGGGTCAGATTTCCTGGAATGGCTGCTGTGGGCCATGAGTGCCGAGTAAAGAGCACACACCATCCTCCCTCCCCTCACGGGGTTCACAGTTCCGTGAGCAGGGTGCAGGGACCATGGCAGAGACTACAGGGCTTCTTTGGAGCAGGCTGATCCACACCCATGTCATTGAGCAAGAGCTCTCAGTGATAGAGGCTTTGCGCAAGCCCTTCTCAGGTGACCAGGCCCATCTTGACAGGACCGGCAGACTGAAGGCGGACCTGGAGTAGGACTGGCTCTCCCTGGGCAGCAGCAGGAGACTCAGGGACCAATGCCCCATTGGGAAGCTCAGGGAAGGATATGGGGAAGGCCAAGCCAGGCCTCAGGCCTCAGACTCAGCTGCTTTGGTCTGTCCCAGGGCCATCTCCTCCATCCTGGACATCTGGCTGGACCAGCACCCTGAGGATTTTTTCCAGCCCCCGGAATTTCTGTGCCTGATGCTGCTGCTGGCCTACCAAAGGCTCAACTATCCAGGCTCAGACCTGGAGCACCGGGCCCAGTTTCTCCTTTCAGAGCTGGAGGACCTTGAGCCCTCTGAGGCAGACACCCAGGGTGAGGAGGAGCAACAGGAGTGGGTATGTGGTGGGTTTGTGGGCAGGGGTGGGGCAGGGCCACACAGACTAGGGCTTCCAGAGGCTGGGATGAGTAGGAGCAGAGTGGTGGCTCTGGTCACTGTCCACATGGCCTGCAGCCTGGGAAGACTTGCTCAGCTGGGGACGTGACCTGACTTCATCTCTGAGCATGGGAAGTTTCCTGCTCTCACAAGACACGTAACGGGGGTCTTGGCAGTAACTCATTCTCTTCCCGCTACTATAGAACCAGCTCCAGAGCAAGAACAGGAGACACCTGAAGAGGAAATGCCAAGTACTGGGCCTTCTCCAGGACCTTCTCCAGCTCCAGGCACAGCTGTGACTCAACTGCAAGAAGCAGAACCACTCATGGCCCCAGAGCCACTGCCTTTGCTGCCGGGAGGCCCACAGTCACAGGGGCTGAGCCCTCGATGTTGCTGAGTGCCCAGGTCACAGAGTGACCCCCTGCCCTCCAATGTCCATTTCTACAGTTCCCTGTCTCTTACTTGTACTGTTAATTCACGTGTGTTAGTATAGTATTTTGTTAAATTAAAATGTATTTTTCATAACCTCTATCACAATGTGAAAAGCAAATAAAATTTAAGTTAAGACAAATGAAATTGATTTGTGTAATCCTCCAACATGTACATCCCAGCAGCCTTCACTACATTCACAACTTTTCCAAACCGTCCATCACGTCCCAAGCACTCTCTCTCTCGTTCCAGAACAAGCTCTCCCAGACCAACACAGGACCTGCGGGTCTGTCGCTCCTCATCTTCCTTGCTCTGTCCCAGCAGACCCTGATCTCCTTCTGTGTCTGTAGATGTTCCTACTGTGGCTTCTCTTGGACATGATATAAGAGCACCCGTGGCTTTTTGTGTCTCACCACATAATGGATGGGGACACTGACTGTCCTTTGATCTTAAAACAATACAATATTTGGTTGGAGGGAAAATCCATAAGGAGCAAAGGTTCTGTGAACAAAAAGGAGCCCCTGGATTAAGATTTGCATTATCTTTGGATAGGGACTGCTTTCAGTGTTATGACATGAGAATCGGCAATGGTAGGAAAGTGCCCAGGACTCCAAAACACCTTGGAAATCTTTCCTTCCTGCATAGGCAGTGTATCAAGATTTCTCACCTGCATTTTGTGAGAATATGAAAATCAGATGTTGGCCTTTAATGCAAAGGTATGAATTAATAGAAATACTTTTTAAGGTTGGACAATTATAACCAATGCTTATTATGAAAATGAGGATTGAAATGGAAAGAGAACAGAATAAACCCTGGATTTCTTCACCAGAATGAATTGCCATTGCTGAGAAGTTTCAATCTTTCAACCTCTTCTCAATTTCAGTGTCTTTGGTTATACCATTAAAATAAAAAATAAAAATAAAAAATAAACTAGCAAAGAAAAAAAAAAGTTTCAATCTTTCCTGGTGTTTCCCTTTGCGAGCAGCTGTGTGACAGGAGAGCATGGGGGAAAGGTAGAGAGGCTGACAGGGCTGTGCTGCACTGTGACCTGATGTCCCCACAGGTGGGCATAGCAGAGCCAGTCTCGTCTGTTCACTCTCAGTGACCATCACTGACTTTGTGTTTGGGAGTTCGTGGCTCACCTCTGACAGGCCCACTTCCAGGAGGGTGAAACAGTGGAGCTGGGCCTTTGTGGCTGCAACAGGAAATGACTAACCATGTGTTAACTTTGTTTATATGTGGGTATTCTAAATGGTATTTTATGTCCACCCCCAGTGTCACTGAATCTGTGCCCAGTGTCATCCACTGTATAGTGGTACCCTCCTTATTTCCTATAATCCAGACCAAAGAACACTTTTCAGAATTTGAAGTCATCCCATTTTATCCTTGAATTAAACAACCTTAGCCACTCTAGAAATTTGTTGTAAAGTATTTCAA
>PVKU01017775.1:0-10642 GCA_004027475.1 Anoura caudifer
CATGTCCCTGCTCCATGTGTCCCTTCCCCCAACTCATACCTGTGGGGGAAGGGATGAGGACATCTTATATGTCCCTCTAATATTCCCTGGACACCCTGAGTTCTGGGCCCATTCCAAATCCCTATTTTGGGGGCCCCCCTCCTGGCTGCACCCTGCATCACCTTGTGTTGATCCAACATGACCAGTGCTGTTTACCTGACTTCGGGTTGCTGGTGATGTCCTCCCCAGGAGACTGGACAGCTCACATTTTGTTTCTCCTGCTCCTGCCCTTCTCCTATTAAAACCTGGAAAACCTTAGTCCCCCAAGAGAGCCATAAACAAATGGCTTGTGGCCTCCGCCTTTGGCAGAGGGCCAGCCCCTCCTGATCACAGCAAGACTCAGCTCACCCAGCCCCAGACCCTGACACCAAAGCAGACACTGGGACAAAAGAGACTCTGAGAACAATTAGTGGAAATGGAAATGTTTCTTCCTGTTGGCATTTTTCTTTACTGGGTGGTGGAGAGGAACAAGGGGGGGGACAGAGTAATTCCTTCTAGCATCAGACTAGTTTAGTGAGCTTGTTTGCCACTTCTCCAGGCCAGCAGTAATGGCCCTGTACCTGGTCAGGCAAGCGGAAGGCCCAGAATAGCCAGAGAGCAGGGTTCCCAATGCCATGGAGACATGACCCTTCCATTTGGGGATCCTTCCTATCTTGCTGAAGTCTCTCAGGAAAGGAGTGACAATCCAGTCATCACAATAAAGAGTAAATGACTATTCAATGCTTAGTATAGTTCACTGCTCCCCAGGGGTGGTGAGTTGCATTTCCACTGTGGAGTTAAGGGAGTGGCCTCTCCTGGCAGAATATCAAGTGTCAGTGAGTGTCTGGGGTGTGGTGTCCTGAGGCTGCATGCTGCGGCTACTGGTGTTCTCATAAATCTTTTTGTTATGTTTTTTGTTTTTTAGCTTTTAAGCCTAATTTATAAATGTCTATCTTCAGGCCCATACTCAGTGGGTTTTTGCTAGATTCGTTGCCAATTTTCTTGATCCCTGTCCTCCGGGACCCCTGTGCTCTAGAAACACTTCTGTGGCTCCTCCGGGGGTCTCTCCGTCAGAAGCAGGATTCTCATTCAAATCCCCATTGTTGGGGGCCACCCAGCCTTAGATCACAGGCTTGATAGGGACAGAGGGGGCTGACTTGGGGAGACTATGGTCACCCTCTTTGATGTGATCCCCAAAGCCTTGGTTGCATCTCTCATAGGACATCTACAGTGTGGACAACTGCTCTGAGTTGACAGAACACCTTCTGCTTGGAGATCCACCCAGGTAGTGTGGTCCAGTGGGAAGAGCAAGGGTCTTGGAGCAGGGAAATCTGGGTTTGAGTCCCATCACTGTCTGTCGTTTTTCTATCCTGTGACCTTGAATGACTCATTTTACATTTCTAGCTCTCAATTTCCTCATCTACTACAGCAGGTCCTTGAATAAAGTTTTGTTCAATGTCGTTTTGTTACAACATTGATAAGATGCTGTAGGAACCTAACTATTTTTTGTATCAATTAGTCTATGGCAAAATTAGTTTCATTATATATTGTTTTTCTTAAAGTCATCACACCTATTGACAACATTAAGTGAGGACTCACTGTTTAACTCTTGACTACTTTGAGAGGATAAAATGAGATAGTATAAGTAAGAGTACTTTTAAATTGAATAGGAATTGTGTCTACTAGAATGTTTTTAGTGAATGAGTAAAGGAAAACAAAGCCCAAACTGGCTTAATTAATAAAGGAGACATATCAAGTCCCTATCATTGGAAAGTCCAAAGATGGGGCAAGCGTAGGTGATATGGCTTGTCTGCTTCTCCCAGCCCTGTCCTACCCCAGTGCCAGCTTCCCATCCTGAGACTTGTGCTGACATGGCTGCAGGAGACGCATGCTCTCATTACAACCACAGGAGAAGAGATTCTTGAGAATGAGGGAAAAATTTCTCCAAATCATCCACCAAATCTTCCCTTGTATCCCATAGATCTGAATTGGGTTGTAGATCTGTTCTGGCCCCCAAAAGTTACACTCCTTGTCTCTGCCTGAGTTATAAGAGTAAAATGTCATGTGTGGTCCTGATACTGTGGGAGGCTATGACCTAGGGTAAGCACACAGAACCGTAAGTCAGGACACCCTAGTCAACCAGTGGAGCTCTCCCACTACAGGAAACCTGCCATGTCAGTAAATCTCCCAGCACAAGGGGCAGACAAGACTGTGCACTGTGGGCAGCTTCCTCCTAAGGAGAACCAGGTGGGCTGCACTGAGCATGACAGTTTCTTCTTCCCTGATTTCCATTTAGATAGATTACTTTGCCTCTCCTGGGGCAAGGTGAGTAAAAGGTGGAGAGAGGTCAGAAAACACATTAACCCCTAAAATCCCCACTCTATAACCATCCACACGGTCAGGAGAATATCATGCACCAATTATCTGAGGTCTGGTTTAACTGAACTAATCAGTATGGCAAGGGAGGTGGAATCATATCAACTCGGTTAGAACAATATAGGGCCAGTCAGAAGCCACAATTGAGCTAACTTCTTCCCTCTCTGCAATTCTGTGGCTACTAAATAATGGAAGAATAGGAGAAGAGATATTGAGAAGATAACTACACTGTCCATTTCAATAATATATAAAAAATAATATATAAAAAGTGAGGTCAATTACAACTATGATTTGTTTAGTGTTTGTTATAGCCAAGCACCATGATGAGCTGCTTTAATCTCAAAAATCAAATAAACAGACTTCTACTTCTGGCCATGATGGAGTAATTATGCTAGCTTAACCCTCTGACATAAATAACTATAAAACCAGAAAGAAATATATGAAATAACTGTTTTCAGATACTGGACAACAGTCAGTGGGGGACTGTGATCCTTGAGAGAGGAGCCCAAGGGGCACCTTGGCTGCCTGCCCAGAGGCACTCCCCAAAGCCCAGCAGAGAGGGGTGGGCAGTATCTAGGCAGAAAACAGCAATCTCACTGAGCTGGGGAAACAGGGTCTTGCGTTGAGGAAGGTTGAGGCTCCTGAAATTTGTCAGGCCAAGTATCAGAGAGGAGAGAACTGTGTAGATATAGTGCTTCAGAAATCTGCAAAAGGATTCCCTTGCAGTGATGAAAATAATCTGGAATTAGATATGCTGATGGTTGCACAACTGTGTGGATTCTTGTATCCACTGAAGTATACCCTTCAAAAGGGTAAATTATGTAATATGTGGATTAATCTCAATAAAAAAACAAGTGGGGGGCAAAAAGATCCCCTCAAGTCTCTGGCTGGATACTAAGCAGCACATGTGTAGGGTGAGACCCCAGAAGGCCAGACAAAGAAAAAATACTGGAAAATCAACAACAACTAGGGAGCTGAATAATGACCAGAGCACTTACAAGGTTGGAAGACTTGAGCTCTGACCAGTGAGAGAAAACAATGAACACTGGGAGCATTGAGTGTGACTTCAGAAGGGCCACATCTTAGAGGAAGGCTTACAATCCCTATAGTCAGGGCTAGTCTCGATGTACTTTAACAAAGCCTTAATAAGTTGTTTTGAAAGTAGCAGGTAGATACACAAGTAACTTAACTGTCTGTTAGAACAAAATAAAATTTTTAAGAGGAAGACAACAAATTCCAGTACTCAAAAACATGTTATTCATAATGTGTATTATCTAATAATTTTTTTAAAATAAAAGAGAAAAATTTAGTGAATAAAAATACACCTATAAATGGTGGAGTTAATAGAATTAGCTGACACAGACTTTCAAATAGCTTTTAAAAAATATGTTCAAGAACTTAAAGGAAAATGTGAACTTAATAAAGAAGACAGAAGCTATAAAAATAACAAAATGGAACTTGTACAGTGAAAAACTAGAATATCTGAAATTAAAATTTTCCTGGGTAGACATAACAACAGTTTAGATAGTGCAGAAGCGAGGATCAGTGAATTTCAAAACAAGAGTATAAACTATATAAATGGGAGCATAGAGAGAAGAAAAACATTGAAAAACTGAGCAGAGCCTCAGTGATCTGTGGGACAATATTAGCTGATCTATCATACATGCAATTGGTTCACTAGAAAGATGATGGGGGAAGAAAAAATACTTAAAGAAATAAGAACTGAGATTTTTACAAAAGAGTAAAAAATATAAATGTACAGATATGAGAATTTCAACCAAATACATATAGAATAAACATGAAGAAAACCACATCAGGGACACCAGAGAATTATTGAAAATTAGTGATAAAAAGAAATATCTTACCCTGGCTGGTGTAGCTCAGTGGATTGAGTGCTGGCTGCGAACCAAAGGGCCATCAGTTCAATTCCCAGTCGGGGCACATGCCTGGGTTGCAGGCCAGGTCCCCTGTATGGGGCACATGAGAGGCAACCACACATTGGTATTTCTCACCCTCTCTTTCTCCTTCTCTTCCCCTCTCTCTAAAAATGAATAAATAAAATAAATATCTTAAAAGCAGCTAGAGCAAAGAAATTACATATAATAGAATGAAAATAAAAATGACTGGACTTCTCATCAGCAACAATGCAAGCCAGGAGATAAGAGAAGGATCTTACCAAACAAGACAAGGAAATTGTGGCTCATAGAGATGAAGATGTATGAGGTCTGTCCAGAAGATATCCAGCCATATAATATGAAAAATAGAGACATTTATTGAAGAAAATACAAGAAACATTGTATACAGGATAATGATGCCTCGGTCCCCTTCAAAGTAGGCCCTTTGGGACCTCACACAGTTCTCCCAATTGTCATCAGCTGCCCTGTCATATTTTTCTGAATCTCACTGATGATCTGAAATCTCGTCTCTGAAATGACAAAGGTGATTTTAGTTTTGGGAAAAGCCAGAAGTCACAGGGCACCAAATCTAGTCTGTAGAAGGGCTGAGTCACCTTGGTGATTTGATGTTTTTCCAAAAAACTCTGCTTGAGATGTGATGCTTGAGCAGGCACATTGTTATGATGAAGCTGCCAGTCACCAGTTGTTCATAGCTGTGGCCTTCTGAATCATCCCAATAGTTTCCATGGACGAATGTTCAAGCTTAACACAAAATTTGATGCAGATTTGTTGCTCTACTCACTCAGTCATTTTGAATGTGATGGCCACAGAGTGCACATGATCACTCAATGGCATCTACCACCCCCACTGACTAGGATAGTGAAGTTGTCATTGTTTATGCATGTACATTCCAATCCACTCTCCTTGGCTGCCAGGTTACATTGATGTTGTGCAAATTGTTCTCATTATATTAACAATGGCTGGATTTGCCTGTACAGACCTCGTATACCTTAGTCATGCTGCAGAGTGGAATTTAAACCCAGATCTGTTGACTCTATAGACTTGGAGTTTTTTCCTGTTTCCCAGTTTGACCCTTTTTAATTTATGAAAATATCATCTTTTTGTAAGAATTACCATGTTTATTGCAAAAAATTCAATAAGTGAAAGTGCTAAGAAGTAAGTAAAAATAAACTGACACTCCCCTACCAGTGATCAATCATTAATATACTGGTAAATAACCTTCCAGGCATAAAAAGGCATAAATATACATGTATGTATACAGTTTAATGGGCATGGGTCATACTCCATGTAACTAAGACTACTGATTGCATACCAGATATATATTCTCATCTTTTCCCTTGGTAAAGGACTCTGGGCAGTATGCCCAGCTAAAAATTCCCTTTTCCAGGCTATCTTCCTATCTCTGGAAGATAGGCATGGTCAGTGGATGTGGCTTGGTAGGGCTCCTGGGGAAGCTGTTGTGGCCCTTCCCTGAGATTCCTAGATCCTGGGAAATGATGTCTGAATCGCCAGTAGTTGTACTGCAGCCTTGAGGGTAGAAGCCACCCTCCAAGGATGGCAGGATCCTGAGCCTCTGACAATTTCAAGGAACTGCCACACCAACTACAACTATCTCTGACTTCTTTTCTGTAGGAGCATAAACCATTAGTCTGTTTAAGCCATTGGGCTTAAAATCTATGTATCCCTGTGTACATTTTTAAGCTGACATCTAAATCTTTTTATAACTTTAAATAGTTGCAAATAGTGTAGTTCAGACTCATTGAAGCTGCTAACATTCTAAAACTATCACATCACTTTAAAATATATTTAAAGAAATGTAAAGTTCATAGTAATTTGATACTATCATCTATTTAAAATACATGAACAAAATCTTTCTTAATGATAATTTCTAAAAAATTTTAATTATTGTTCTTGTACAGTTTTCTGTCTTTTACTCCCATCCCATCCCAGCCCACTGCCCCAGCCCTCCCCACCTCCCTCCCATTTCCACCCCCCTAGTTTTTGTACATGTTTCTTTTATACTTGTTCCCGTAAATCCTTCCCCTTTACCCCTGAAATTCCCTCTAGTGACTGTCAGCCTGTTCTCAATTTTAGTGTCTTTGGTTATATTTTGCTTGTTTGTTTGTTTTGTTGATTAGGTTCCTGTTAAAGGTGAGATCATATGGTATTTGTCTTTCACTGCTTGGCTTATTTCACTTAGCATGATGGTCTCCAGTTCCATCCATGCTGCCGTGAAGGGTAGGAGCTCCTTCTTTCTTTCTGCTGCATAGAATTCCATTGTGTAAATGTACCATAGTTTTTTGATCCATTCATTTACTGATGGGCACCTAGGTTGCTTCCAACACTTGGCTGTTGTAAATTGTGCTGCTATGAACATAGGGGTGCATAGGTTCTTTTGGATTGGTGTTTCAGGGTTCTTGGGATATAATCCTAGCAGTGGAATTGCTGGGTCAAAAGGTAGATCCATTTTTAGTTTTCTTAAAAAATTCCATACTGCTTTCCACAGTGGTTGTACCAGTCTGCAATCCCACCAACAGTGCACTAGGGTCCCCTTTTCTCCACAACCTCTCCAACACTTGTTGTTTGTTGCTTTGTTTATGATGGTCATTCTGACCGGTGTGAAGTGGTATCTCATTGTGGTTTTAATTTGCATCTCTCTGATAGCTAGTGACATTGAGCATCTTTTCATGTGTCTGGATCCTCTGTATGTCCTCTTTGGAGAAGTGTCTGTTTAAGTTCTTTGCCCATTTTTTAATTGGGTTGCTTGTCTTCTTAGAGTGGAGTCATGTAACTTCTTTATATATTTTGGAGATGAAACCCTTGTCTGAGTATCATTGGCAAAAATGTTTTCCCATACAGTCAGTTCTCTTTTTATTTTAATACTGTTTTCTTTAGTTGTGCAGAAGCTTTTTATTTTGATGAGATCCCATTTGTTCATTCTTTCCTTTATGTCCCTTGCTTTAGGGGACATATCAGTAAAAATGTTGCTGCATGAAATATCTGAGATTTTCCTGCCTATGTTCTCCTCTAGGACTTTAATGGTGTCATGGCTTATATTTAAATCTTTTATCCACCTTGAATTTATTTTTATGTATGGTGTAAGTTCATGCTCAAGTTTCATTTTTTTTGCATGTAGTTGTCCAGTTCTCCCAACACCACTTGCTGAAGAAACTATTTTTATTCCATTTTATGTTGCTACCCCCTTTGTTGAATATTAATTGACTGTAGAGACTTGGGTTTATTTCTAGGCTTTCTGTTCTGTTCCATTGGTCCATATGCTTGTTTTTATGCCAGTACCAGGCTGTTTTGATTACAGTGTCCTTGTAATAAAGTTTGATATCAGGTATTGTGATCCCTCCTACTTTGCTCTTCTTTCTCAAAATTGCTGCAGCTATTTGGGGTTGTTTATGGTTCCATATAAATTTTTGAAGTGTTTATTCTATGTCTGTGAAATATGCCATTGGTACTTTAATAGGTATTGCATTGAATTTGCAAATTGCTTTGGGTAATATGTACATTTTGATGATGTTGATTCTTCTGATCCATGTACATGGTATATGTTTCTATTTGTTTGTGTCGTCCTTGATTTCTTTCTTCAGTGTTGTGTAGTTTTCTGCATACAGGTCTTTTACCTCGTAGGTATTTTATTTTTCTTTTTGCTATATAGAATGGGATCTTTTTCTCGATTTCTGCTTCTGCTGTTTCATTGTTGGTATACAAAAATGCCTTTGATTTCTGGGTATTGACTTTGTATCCTGCTGTTTGGCCAAATTCATTTATTAGGTCGAGTAGCTTTTTGGACGAGTCTATAGGATTTTCTATGTACACTATCATGTCATCTGCAAACAATGATAGTTTTGTTTCCTCTTTTCTGATTTGGATGCCTTTTATTTCCTTTTCTTGTCTAATCGCTGTGGCTAAGACTTCCAATACTATATTTAATAGAAGTGGTGGAAGTGGACATCCTTGTCTTGTTCCTGATCTTAGTGGAAAAGATTTTAGTTTTTGCCCATTGAGTATGCTGTTGGCTGTAGGTCTCTCATACATTTCCTTTATTATGTTGAGGAATGCTCCCCCTATTCCCACTTTGCTGAGTGTTTTTATCATAAATGGGTGTTGTACCTTATCAAATGCTTTTTCCACATCTATTGATATGATCATGTGATTTTTGTCTTTGCTTTTGTTTATGTGATGTATTACATTTATTGATTTGCGAATATTGTACCATCCTTGCATCCCTGGGATGAATCCCACTTGATCATGGTGTATGGTCTTTTTAAGGTATTGTTGGATGCGGTTTGCCAATGTTTTGTTGAGGATTTTAGTGTCTATGTTCATCAGCGATATTGGCCTGAAATTTTTTTTCTTTGTTGTGTCTTTATCTAGTTTTGGGATTAGGATGATGCTGGCTTCATAAAAAGAGTTTGGGAGTCTTCCATCATTTCAGATTTTTTGGAATAGTCTGTAAAGTATATGGGTTAGCTCTTCCTTAAATGCGTTGTAGAATTCTCCTGTGAAACCATTTGGTCCAGGGCTTTTGTGTGTTGGGAGTTTTTTGATTACTGCCTCAGTTTCATCTGCTGTTATTGGTCTGTTCAGGCTTTCTGCTTCTTCTTCATTGAGTTTTGGAAGATTATATTTTTCTAGAAACTTGTCCATTTCACCTAGGTTTTCAAATTTCTTGGCATATAGTTCTTCATAGTAAGTTCTTACAATCTTTTGTATTTCTGTGATGTCAGATGTAATCTCTCCTCTTTCATTTCTGATTGTGTTTATTTGGGTCCTCTCTTTTTTTCTTGATGAGCCTGCTTAAAGGCTTGTCAATTTTGTTTATCTTTTCAAAGAACCAGCTCCTGGATTCATTGATCCTTAGAATTGTGCTTTTAGTCTCTATGTCATTTAATTCTGCTCTGATCTTGGTAATTTCCTTCCTTCTACTTGCTCTGGGCTGTCTTTGTTATTGTTCCTCTAGCTCTTGTAAGCGTAGGGTTAGGTTGTTTGAAATGTTTCTATCTTTTTTAGGTAGGCCTATATCACTATGAACTTCCCTCTCAGAACTGCCTTCGCTGTATTTCATAAGTTTTAGGTTGTTGTGAGTTCATTGTCATTTGTTTCCAGAATCTTTCTGATTTTTTCACTAATTTCATTCTTGGCCCATTCATTGTTCAATAGCATGCTATTCAATCTCCAAGATTTTGAGGGTTTTGGGTTTTTCCCCTTGGGGTTGGTTTCTAGTTTCAGTTCTTTGTGGTCAGAGAAAATGCTTGGTATGATTTCAATTTTCTTGAATTTGTTGAGGTTTGTTTTGTGTCCTATCATGTGGTCTATCTTTGAAAATGTTCCATGTGCATTCGAAAAGAATGTGTATTTAGTTTCTTTGGGTTGAAGGGCTCTATATATATCAGTTAAGTCCATTTCGTCCAGAGTATTGTTCAATGCCACAATATCTTTGTTGATATTTTGTTTGGAAGATCTGTCCATTTTTGACAGTGGGGTGTTAAAATCCCCTACTATAATTGTGCTGCTGTCAATATCTTTCTTGAAGTCCTCTAAGATTTTCTTTATGTATTTAGGTGCTCCTGTGTTGGGTGCATATATATTTACGATGTTTACGTCTTCCTGGTGGATTCTTCCCTTGAGTATTATGAAGTGACCTTCTGGGTCTCTCTTTATGGCCCTTCTTTTGAAATCTATTTTGTCTGATGTGAGTATTGCTACCCTGGCTTTTTTTCCCTGTCTGTTTGCTTGGAAAATTTGTTTCTAGCCCTTTACTTTGAGTCTGTGTAGGTCTTTGGTCCTGAGGTGGGTCTCTTGTAGGCAGCATATGAATGGGTCATGCTTTCTTATCCTTTCAGCTATTCTATGTTTTTTGATTGGAACATTTAATCCATTTATGTTTAAGGTTATTATTGATAGGTACTTATTCATTGCCATTTTTGTACCTGTGTTTCTCTCTCTCTCTCTCTCTCTCTCTGTCTCTGTCTCTCTCTCTCTTCTTTCCTTTCCTTAAAGCAGTCCCTTTAGCATTTCTTGCAGAACTGATTTGGTAGAGGTGTATTCTTTTAGACTTCTTTTGTTTGTGAAGCTCCTTATTTGGCCTTCTATCTTGATTGAAAACCTTGCTGGGTAAGATAGTCTTGGTTGCAGGCCTTTGGTTCTCATCACTTGGAATATTTCTTGCCATTCTCTTCTGGCTTGGAGCATTTCCATTGAGACATCAGCTGCTAACCTTATTGGGGCTCCCTTGTATGTTACTTCCTGTTTCTCCCTTGCTGCCTTTAAGATTCTCTCTTTGTCTTGGAATTTTGCCATTTTAATTATGATGTGTCTTG
>PVKU01017776.1:0-10639 GCA_004027475.1 Anoura caudifer
TCTCTCTCTCTCTCTCTCTCTCTCTCTCTCCCTTCCCCTCTCTTTTTCTTCCTTTCCTTAAAGCAGTCCCTTTAGTATCTCTTGCATAACTGGTTTGGTAGAGGTGTATTCTTTTAGACTTCTTTTGTCTGGGAAGCTCCTTATTTGGCCTTCTATCTTGATTGAAAGCCTTGCTGGGTAAAGTAATCTTCGTTGCAGGCCTTTGGTTCTCATTACTTGGAATATTTCTTGCCATTCTGTTGTGGCTTGGAGTGTTTCCATTGAGAAGTCAGCTGCTAACCTTATTGGGGCTCCCTTGTATGTCACTTCTTTTTCTCCCTTGCTGCCTTTAAGATTCTCTCTTTGTCTTGGAATTTTGCCATTTTAATTATGATGTGTCTCGAAGTGGGCGTCTTTGGGTTTCTCTTGATTGGGACTCTCTGTGTTTTCTGGATTTGTGTGACTTTTTCTCTCACCAAATTAGGGAAGCTTTCCATCATTACTTTTTCAAATAGGTTTTCTATCCCTTGCTCTTCTTCTTCTCCTTTGGGTATCCCTATTATATGGATATTTTATGTTTCATATTGTCTTGCACTTATCTTAATCCCTCTTCATTCTTTCTGAGCCTCTTTTCCTTTTCTTGCTCTTTCTGGATGTTTTTTTCTACTTGGTCCTCCATCTCATTGATTCTATCTTCTGCTTCATCAATTCTGCTTTTCATTTTTTCCATTGTGTTCTTCAGTTTAAAAATTGTGTTCTTCATTTCCTCTTGGCCCTTGTTGATAGTTTCTATTTCCTTTTTCATGTTGACATACTTTGCAGTGAGTTCATCGTAGCTTCCCTGTAGTTTCTGGTAGCTCATTGAGAGCTCATGGAGCTTCCTGACAACCATTGCTTTGAACTCAAAATCTGATAGTTGAGTTGCCTCTGTTTCATTTAGCATTCTTTCTGGGGCTTCCTCCTTTCCTTTCATTTGGGGATTGTTTCTTTGTCTTCCCATTGTTTGTGAGGCTCTTCTTGTTAGCCTCAGCTTCTTAAATTGATCTGTTCTGGCTCCCTGGGTTTATGGTGTGAATTTATATGGTAGAATACCTGTAAGATTCAGTGGTGCTGTCTCCTTCAGGTATCCTGGTGTTCATGGCTTCCAGTGTCTCAGCTGTTGAAATGCCCCCTCTTTGGGACCAACTCTGATCTTTCCACAGTTCCAGGGTTTTTTGTTTTGTTTTGTTTTTGTCTCACTTGTGGGTATTTAAAAAGAGAAAAGAGGAAGAAAAAAAATGAAAAGAGAGGAAAGGAAAGAAGAAAGAAAAAGAAAAGAGAAAAAAGGAAGGAAGAAGAGATAAAATTGGAAAGAAAGGAAGAAGGAATAAAACAAGAAAGAAGTAATGAGAAGCAAAAGGAGTTGAGGGGTAAAAAAAGACAAAAATAATGAAAAAATAATACAAAAATAAAAAACAAACCCCAAACCAACAACTCTTGCTGTTTTCAATCTTGCCAAGTCGGTTTTTCTAGTCTTGCTGGCTGCAGCAGCTGAGGCGTGATGGTATCGCTTTTCTCCCTGTTCAGTACTCTGTTATCTTTGGGCTACTCTCCTCAGAGCTAGCACCAGGGCCTCTCCACACAGGGCCTCAGGTGTATGTTCTGAGGCGGCGTGCGCCTACCCCGGTTGCGCGAGGGCGTCTATGATCTTGCAGCCGTCTGCGGTCACAGACGGGCAACCATCCCAATGGTGCAAGGGTGCTGATCAATTGTCGCACAGCTGTCTCCGTTGGGGTGCAGCCTGGACAGGCGCACAAGCTCTGGAGTGTAGTCCTCCCAGGGGTATGCGTGGGTATTCACATCCCCAGCTTGTTTGCGACTGAGACCTTAACTCCTCTCTGTGAGACTTCAAGCAACCAGGTTTATCCCAGTGTTGCTGAAACCTTGTTCAGCTGGGGAGGGAGTGGTTGACCTGGCTCCCTCCCTAGAGTCTTGTGGCAAGCCTGGTGAGCACTGGCCCAGGGCCTTAGCCCCCACCCTGGTCTCTGCACTGCTCCCTGGGCTCTTATTGTTCTGAAGTACTCTCCTTATCGTCTGGTTTTTCAATGTCCGCTACAATTTTCGATCTCCTGTTTTCAAATATGCTGTGTTTCTGAAGGCTGTTTGTTCTTTCCCACTGTAAATTGACCAGGTTTTTCTCCTGTGTGTAGGGGGGAGTGGTATGTGCTCCCTCATACCATGCTGCCATCTTCCTTCCTTAATAGAATTTCTTATGTTATATTTTCTTTGCAGCTTGGGATAAACTCCAAATGATTATGATGTAATTTAAAGAATATTCTATTGAATTGAATTTGTTTTTATTTTAGGACTCTTCCATCTATGTTAACAATCAATATTGATAGTTGTCCTTTATTGCACTGTGGTTGTCTAGTTTTGTTATCAAATTTGTTATTAACTTAATAAAATTAATTGGTGGCTTTCTTTTCTTTCCTCCTTGAAACATTCTCCTTAAGATGAGGAACATCCTTTCCTTCAATTTTGGTAAAGATAATTTATAAAACAAAATGGACCTTGGCTCCTCTGGTAGGCAAAAATTTTTACCTCCAGCTTCATTTCTTATTTCCAGTTTCTGGCAAGACTCTGAAAGGACTGCTTTGTGGTCTCCCAAGGCTGGTTTACCATCTGAGTGGAGTAAAACAACTAGAAACATTTCTATAGCCCAGCTCCATGGGGAAGATGCTCTTCACCAGCAGTCCTGGTAGGTCATCATATACACCTTCTTTTTCATGTATGTTGGCTTCAATGTACTAAAAACAAGTATTACCATTAAAAAGAAAGGAGAAAGATACTAATTAATACCACTGACTTACAATGGACTCCAATTGATGCTAGGTTTATTCTCTCATTTAAATGTGAATTATTTTGAAATAATGCTATATCATTTGGGGAACTATAGTTCCATAACCTTTATGTAAAAAATGGAACACTCTGCAATGTCCTTTGCAGTCTTGGAAGATTATTCTTTTCTTTGAGCAAACCAAATTTAACAAACAAAATGTATGTGACGACATATACAAATGGGGTAAAAAATTTGGATGCTAAGAAAAAAGTGTTAGATCCATTGTCTAGGTCCCTCGTATAAATAAATAAAATATGTTCTGATTTTCCCCCAGACTTTCTGATTCTCCCCTTGGAAATGGATTAAAAATTGGGCTACCAAGGGCCTGATGGCCAGTTCCATGATTTTTAAAAAATGTACAGGCTACAGGAAGATATATTGCATCAGTATTCATAAAGAGATAGGCCAGCACAGTACAGAGTATGTTTGGAAGCTGATGGTCCTGGGTTTAAATCCCAATTCTTTCTTTTTTTCTTTTTCAAAAAATTTAAAAAAATTAATTAATTTTTTTGAGAGAGGTGAAGAGAGGAAGAGAAACCACATCAATGTGTGGTTGCCTCTTGCATGGCCCTACTGGGGACCTGGCCCACAACCCAGGCATGTGCCCTGACTGGAAATTGAACAGGCAACCCTTTGGTTAGCAGGCCAGCACTCATTCTACTGAGCCACACCAGCCAGGGCCCAATTCTTTATTTTTTTAATTGTTTATTCTATTACAGCTGTTCATTTTTTCCCCTTTTGCTCCCCTCCTCCCAGCGCACTCCCTTTCCCACAGTCAATCCCCTCTTTGTTGTCTATGTCCATGAGTCACTCATACATGTTCTTTGACTAATCCCTTCCCCTTCCTTCCTCCATTCTGGGTCTTCCTCCTCCCCACCTACAGCTATCAGTCTGTTCCAGGTTTAAAATAAACTAATGGGAGAAGATATTCTGTGTCTTGCAAATGGAGTTGTTTCTAGAGAGCTGTGATTCAACAAGGGCATAGTCAGCATGGGGTCAAAGGATTATTTTTGGAAACAATCTCAGGAGAAGCCACATTTTTCTCGAGTCACTTTTTTTTTTTTAAATTTGCAAAGTAAAATTTAAACATCTCAAAGAACCTTTATTTTTAAGCACACGGTTTCCTCTTTTTAAGTAAAATTTTCAGTTGAAATGAATACAGGCCTATCTTGGGAATTACTTTCCAAATCTTAAAGAACTTAGATAAGCTTTTTGCTTAAATTCAATTTTCTTTTGAAAAGAAACAAGTAATGACTTTAAAGTACTTAATATATTATAAAGGAGTGGCAATGGGAAATACATTTCCTTTAATGTAACCTCTTGTTTTAAAAACATAGGTACAGATCTGACTGAAGAAAAGTCTTTTTGAGTACATCAATTGTCTTATCTCAAAACAAGTGTATACACTTTAAATTGGGTCATAAAAACACAAACTTTATCTCCTGTTGTTAATTCAGTATGCCAGAAACACCTGCTGGGTGAAGGGCATCCTTTCAAGTCCCATTAGTTAATTGGCAAATAGAGCTGGATTTTTGTCTTAGTTTGTAATGTTAACCCAGGGAGAACTAATTCTAATAAGCAAATGAGTAAATGCTCAGTCTTTTTTTTCTTATGCTCTCAATATAAAGTGACATGATTGGATTTCTTGGATCCTATTTCAGAAGAAATGGAAGAATCTGACCTTCTGTGAGTTAGGCACCACAGTAGCAAAGCAGGGAAAAGAACACTTTGCTATTAGCTGGGCTTTGTTCCCAAATCCTACTATGGATTCCCAGGAAATGAGGCTAATCTAGTGAGGGAACTACGCTAGTGTATACTGGGCTGGCCTAAGTCACCTTAAATAAAAACACTTTTTTTTCCATAATGATAGTGATGTCCTTTTGTTCAGATAAATGGATATTTTCACCTTAATGGACTCATTCTGAGGCAACCATAAGTCTCATGCAAAGTCAAGGGAAACAGTAGTTATTTGCACAGTGTTTTGCGAGAGGTTCCAGTATGCTCCCTTGGACAGTTAACTTTTCCAGCCAATGTTAGTGTAATTTGTGTCCATGCTCTTTCATGTTTAGCTCTAGGCACATAATTCTTCATTCTTTCCTTTAGGAATGACTGTTTAGAATTCAATTATCATGACAATTTGCCAGTTATCTAACTGTCTCTCCAATGTGTGGCTTTTTTTTTTCCACTTAACTTTTCAGTTGTGGTGTGTATGTGTGTGTTAAAGAGAAAGAATGAGGTCATAGCATCAGATAAATGATGGGTTTAGAGGTGTGATATGATAAAGGATCTGCTATGTGGAGCTTTGGAGTTGCATGTCTGGGGCACTGGTGTAAGCAAGACAGTCATTACTGAAGACTGTTGTATGGCTTGTCCATCCTGGGAGCTGTTAACCAGAGCAATTCTGCAAAATTGAGCTTAGTGCTGGGCCCTTTGAGAGCAAGCCCCAATCTTCCTTTCTCAATAGTATGAGTACAGTACTTGTACCTAGCTGGTGATCAGTACATATTTGGCTATTAGTTGACTGTTTCTGTATTAAAGATGTTCCAAAAGAAATGTAAAAACTCTAGGTTTCTGCATCTTAGTACAGGTCCTAGGGAGAGGCTCTTCCCAATGTTTTCATATGTTGAGTTTTGTATGTGGGCTGCAACAAAGGATGCTGAATGAGGATGAAAAGGTGCTTATTATTCTGATGCTGTAAGATGTGTCTATCTACCTAATAAGCTCCTATTGCCCCTTTCTCTGATTTTTTTGAGATGCTCCACAGTGGTGCCAAATAGCCATCCATAAAGAAACAAATTCTGTCAATCTTGCAGTTTTTTAGTTTCTATTATTCCAACATTATTTTTGTGGTTTCTCCTGTTTTCCCCTCAGTAGATTGCACAATATTTGAAAAATAAAATTAATGGGCACTTTAGCTCGTTGGAGCTACAGCCCTAGGAGCAGGCAAAGGAGAATGAGTCTACCCAGAATAGAGGAGTTGTTTTAAATTTAATTTTCTAGTGTCTAGTTGCTATGGCTAGTCTGGGTAAATGGATGAACAGTGAATAAAGAGAATGAACAGATAAATCAATATTAATGTTTTCCTTTCTGTGCCTCAGAATCAATCATTAAGACCAGGGCTGTATCCCAATTTTTGACACCAATCAAAATGACAACCTTGGTTGCTGGGACCATTCCTTGATACATTTGTTTTTGGAGGGCAGAGATAAACTATGGAAAAATAGAATGCTGTATTTTTCCGCCAGAGGCATTGTGGTGTTCTTGTCCTTTTTTCTTTTAAAGAGGCCAGTGAGGCTGTTTGGTCCAGGGCTGTGTGCTAATGTTCCCAGATTTATCCTGCTTCATATATGCTGTGCTTCCTGATTCTGAGGGGTAATGTATTTCATTAGTTCTAGAAAATTCTTAGCCATTTTCTTTTCAATATTTCTTGTCCTTCATTTTCTCTGTTATCTCCTTGTGGTATTCTGGTTACATGTTACTCTCTTGCCCACATCTCTTAACATCTTATGTTTTTATCCTCTCATTTTTCTGTGCTGTAACTGAGATAATCTCTTCAACTCCATGTTTCCATTCATAAATTCCCCACCCCCAGCCCCCAAAAGCTGTGACTAACCTGGCTGTTTAATAAAAACATTAAATTAAATGTTAACCCATTAAATTTTAATTTCAACTATTATATTTTTCTTTCTAAAAATTCTTTTGGCCCCTTAAAAAACTTTTAGGTCATTTTTGATACTTCTGAGTTATTTGTTCACTTCTAAAATTCTATATTTTACTTCTTTAAATATTTAATAATATTTTAAATTCTGCTTTTGAGAATATTTAAAGTACATGAGTGTCAACTATGTTTCTGTGTTTCTTCTGATTCTTACTTATACTTCCTTCTTTGTGTGAATTTTATAATTTTTTATTGTGAGTTTATATTTTGTTGTTTTTAATCTGTGGGACTTTTGAAAGCTCGGTATGTGGGAAGTGTTTCCATAGAGAATTTTTTCTTTGCATCAGTTGGGACCAGGGAGAAATTGGACTGGAAACACTTTAACTCCCTTCGAGTGTACTGGAATAATGCTGGAATACAGGTTCAGCACTTGAATGAGAACTGGGGCTTAGTTTTCCAACAGCACATCTAACGTTAGTAATGTTAACATTTTCAATTAGAGAAAGCCTTTTGAATTTACTTACTGTCCAAGTTTACAATACTGGGTTCAACTTGCTGTCTTTTTTTCCCTTTTCTTTGTGATTTCTCTGAGATTCTATAGCATCTAGTCATTAACTAACAATGACATTTGCTATCATATATCCAGAATCTAATTGTACTTTGGAATATCAGCCCTTTGGATATCTAATCTGGCTTATTTCTGGAAATTGAGCCATATCTGTCTCTCATGCATTGCAGTTTATATGCATTTTCACATATGCTATCTATTTTTATCTTTACAACTTTTAAAATAAAAATACTCTATTTCACTCATATTAAAGATATGTGTTGGAAAATTCTGGCTGTAAAAACAATTCTTTCATGCTCAGATGTTTTTTACTGAAATATTCAAAAGGAAGTAAGCCCATTGCTTAAAGGCAGAGATTTTATAAAGCATAGTTAAAAACGATTTTTGAACTGTCTGTATGAATCATTTTGTTTTTATATAGGAATCTTCAAAGGAGGTGAAATGGTCAAATGAGTTAGAGAAGGTAGTAGTGTAAAAATATAGTTACCAGAGAGACAAACATGGATTTTAAGAAGTCAGGAAGAATGGCAGAGATTATTTTTCAACACTGCTTTCATCTTCTAATCTCCGAAGTCAAAGGAAGGGAAAATATGGTTGTCCTTAGCCAAAGGGTCTTGAGACAGACTGGAAGACACAGGGCTTGAATTTCCAACATACAGAGGGATTTAGAATGAAGGGTTATTTTGTTTGATGGTGGCAGTTGAAATGTACTGAGAAAAAGTAATGTAGAAAAAGTTTATTTTTCTGAAGTTTTAAAATTTATCCTGTTTGATTTTTAAAACAATGTCTTTGATGAATAAATTAAAAATTTTCATGAGGTGCAGTTTATAATTTTTTTGGTGATCATTATTATTTTGTATCTTATTCAAGGTTGTGAAGATTTTTTTTTTCTTATGTTTTCTATTAAAACTTTTATGGCTTGAACTTTATTTTTAGAGCTGTTATCCATCTCTACTTTTTACGTATGGTGTGAGGTAGGAGTTTGGTTCATTTTTACATGAGTACTTTCCATTTTCTTTCATCTTGAAATGTACATGTCCTATTAGTGGACCTTAAATAATTGGGAAGAGCTGGAATTGAGTGAGACCTGCCTACTGAGGTAGAGCAGGTGCTGAGTGAAGACCCATCTGCATTGGCTAAGAAAGGTCAGTACAACATAAAACCTCAGGTACAGTGCGAAATTGGCCTGATGGGAAAGCCAGACCAGGATCAGGGACTGGAGGGATGAAGGTTTTATCCACCTAAAGGAATCAGTTCTGAGAGGCATGTGGAAAACAGTACATCAACCAGGATGCTTTCAGCTGTAATAGTAGAAAACTCCAACACAACAAACATAAACAAAAATATCATGTATTTGGTCATTTAAATGGAACTCCAGATGTGGGGCTGGCATTAGGGTTGATTTTATCCAATGGTTTTGGCTGCATTTCTGTTTTTTCTTCATTCCGTTTTTCCTGCATGCCATCATCATCCTGAGATGGGTGGTGTGTTATATTTATATATAATGTCCAGAGGAAGCGTAAGAGTGTCCTTTTAGGATAGTCTCCCAGAAATGCAGGGAAGTACTTTCCCAGAAGTCTCTAGCAAGTCAATCCTCATTGGACCGTTCTCAAACCAATCACTAGCAAGGAGAATGAGATTTCCTTTGGATTCTCAGGCCTATTATTACTGGAGTAGGGAGAGCTGTCTTCTTCCCCTGAGGCACCTGGGCTATGTGAAAGAGGAGGGTTTTGTTAGGAATGAGGTGGGGAAACGGATGCTGGGCAGGGTATCTGGTATCCACGAGAATGGGGAATTTAGATACGTTGTGAGTGCCAGGGAAGTGTGAGAGCAGCTAGCAAAGTCCTAGGCACCAGAAGAGGGCTGGCATTATTGAGAGAACAGTAGCTACGTAAATACTAAAACCATGGTCCACGGACAGCGTAGAAGTTCAGATAGAAATACCAGGACTCAAGGTTGGGTCCCAATCAACACAAGAGTGAACTGATGACTGAGGTCATGATTGGCCTTAGATAATGTATAAGTGATAGTTTCCTGGGATTCTGGGGGGAGGAGGCAGTAGAATTTGGGAACATCAGTACATGGATTAGACAAGAGTAAATAAGTAGAGGAAATTGAGCTGATTCATCAAGGGGAGCTGTTGACCAAATGGCAGGACCACCCTTGACTAGGGCAGTCACAAAGTAAGAAGAGCAGGCCAGGTGGGGAGAGGTGGTTGGGATGAAGGCAAGGGCAGTTAAGTGCTAGAGGGCAGGGAGCCAAGAGAGAGCTACTGAAGAGCAGGAGAGGGTGTTGTCACTACTTACTGAAGCTTATTTGGTTGTGTGCTGGCCATATTTGTGTTTAAAGAAATGGTACTCGATTGCTGTTGGTAGCCAAGTAGCCTCAGTTGAGGGGTGAGAAAGAAAGCAGAGCCTGGAGAACTAGCTCTGTGTGTGAAAACTGAGAAATTTGATGCTATTGATGCATTCCTGGGTATAGTTACCACTCAGGTTTCTTAATGAAGTAAAAAAAATCTTCGAGCTGAAAAATCTGTTTTCAGGTCAATGAGAAAGGTGACAGATAATTTGTTACTAGCTTTCCTGTCGATTATCCATTATGTTATGAGGATTGTATGTTGAAACACTGCAGATAAAGTGTCTCAATTAAGACTTTAATTTAGATTTAATAAGAGTTATTATATTTTAATAAAAGATCAATTAGTAGTGAAATAGCCATTGATCCAGGTACAATAAGTACGTCAGAAAGACATCAAATTGTCATTGAAATAACTAGAGATTGCATGAGCAACATGTGAGCAATTAGATTCTCAATATATTCAGGCTATAATGAATGTCAATGCATTTAATTGCCATTTAACAAGAAAGCTTAATGTAAAGTCTCATGCCTATTAACTCCCATACCTGTTCACAGTTCTTCAATAGATTCATGTATTCATTGGTTCATTCAACAAATATTTAATTAAGCACACAACAGTTAAAGTGAGAGAACCATGAGTATTAGGCACATTTGAATCCCTGCCTTCAAAGAACTTAAAATCTAGTATTTAACTAAGACTCACCTATCTGGAAGATTAAAGGGACAAGGACAGTACAGTACATTTTCCACATATTTTCTAAGTTCTAACTATTACCACCATCAACTGAAGTCCCTCAAATGTTGAGAATCCTTTGCTGTGGGAGCTGCTGAGTCGAGGAGCTGTTTGTTACTATGACATGATGTAGCAAAGCTTACTAATAGTGAACAGAAGAGATGATGGCTGAGTCAGACCAGAGATGTGTGTTCTGGTGTGATGTTGTTATAGGAGAAGCTAAAGCTTTATCATCCTGCATATTTGGAGAGAGCCACTTGAAAAATACATTAATTCTCACTGGGACAATTGGGCATTAATAATGAAAATTACTTTGTATTTTCATGCCCAGTCTCCAGGAATCTCAATTTCTCTAGTACCATAGAAGAATCTGGAGGGAAGTAACCAACAATATCTGATAAAAGTAGTTAAAATGGTGAATTTTTATGTTAAGTGAATTTTTTCTCAATTTAAAAAGGGACATAG
>PVKU01017777.1:0-10630 GCA_004027475.1 Anoura caudifer
AGGTACATAGAACAAGTAGCATAGACAGTGGGTAGAAAATAGATAGGGGGAGGGCAAGAGTAGTGTGGAAAATGTAGAAGCTAAAGAACTTATGACACATGGGCATGAACTAAAGGGGGGAATGTGGGTGGGAGGTGGTGTGCAGGGTGGAGGGGAATGAAGGGGGGAAAATGGGACAACTGTAATAGCATAATCAATAAAATATAATTTAAAAAATATATAGTGTTAACTGTGATATTTCACCCAACTAGCCACTTTTTAGAAAGGGTAGAAAAGAGATAAGACTCTTGTTAGAGGGAGGAAGGATTGTGAGTTGAATCCAGAATACAGAGTGCTTGTGGGAGGTCAGATTATGAGATATAGTGAGAGTAAGCAATAGAAAATAGGCAGAGTGTGTGAGAGACTAGAGTTAACCAGAACAGTGATAAAAATCTGGAAGATAGTGAAACAGGCTAAGATCCAGGAGTGGTGCTGTGTAGTATTTATAATTGTATAGAATAACAATTATTTACAATAATACTGGAACAACAATCATATGATAGAAACTCTATGATCTGAATAACAAGAATAGGAAGTGCATGACCTAGAGTAGTGTGCTATTGGAACACAAGTGAAGTGAAAGAAGGAAAATTAAAATACCATATTTTTTGGATCATAAGATGCACTTAGGTTTTAGAGTAGGATATAGGGGAAAAAATTTTGAAGCAAAAAATATGGTAAAATATTTAATAACATAAATAACATAATATTTCACCAATGTAAATGTAAACAGAACTCAACAGCAGCATTAACAACCATTATTCCTCCAAAATTTGGGGAGGGGGTGTGTGTCTTATCTTCTAAAAAATACGGTACACTAGAAAGAGAGAACAAGGAAAATCAGCAAGCAATGCAATTAAACAAGCAAATAAAATGAAGAAAACTAAATAGAAATAAGGGAAATAAAAAATACCAATAAAAGTAAAAATAATGAAAAAATAATAATACAAACAAATAATAACATGCAAGTTCTCTGGAATAGCAAAGTGAAATTTGCCTCAGTTTCTCAGTTGTTGGGATTAGCCTTATGATCCCTCTTTGGGTCTGTCTCTGGACCTTTTACAGCTCCAGGTTATTGTCTCACTTGGGGGGCGGCGGGGGGCGGGCAGGGAAGAAGTCCTCCTGCTGACTTTAAACTGGCTAAGCAAGTTCTGCTGGTCTTCCTGGATGCCATAGGCTGAGGGGGGTTGGGCTTCGCTTTTCTCCCTCCCTGTGGTTTTGTGAGGATGGGGGCCAGGTCTGGGCCACTCTCTTCACAATTGCCCAGCCTCCAGTGCAGTTCCTCCATTGGCTGCTGGGCCCTTACTGCCCATCTGTGCCAGGACAGTACCTTCAATCCCCAGTTGTGCCATCCTTGAGGTGCACTAATTAGGGAAAACTCACACACCACCTTCTCACTCTTTGCTGTCCTAGGTGCTAGGCACTCTCAAAGTCTCTATAGGATAGTTCAGCTCCCCCCGCTGAGTTAAGTCTTTCTGGAGACTGCTAACTCCTTGAGCCCTGCTGCTCTCTTCTGCAGGGGGGGCACTTCCTCCTTCCTCTTAGCAAGTCAACCCCCCAGCGCTGGAGTAGGGGTGCTGCCTCCCCTGCTGAGGCAGCAGGGGCAGGGGTGGGGGCACCAGTGGGGGTGCAGCCAAGGCTGCCGCTAGGGAAGAGTTCTCTAAACAGCGACTGAGAGCCTTTTTTTTGGACAAAATCCTACTGTTCAGGTCTGCCGCTCCTGACAAGTGCCCGTCCCCTCACACAGCCCAACTTTCCAACCAGACTGGAGACTATCCATCCCAGGCTCCATCCCAGCGCAACTCTTCTCCCTTCTCCAGGTGTCACCCAGCTCCCCAGTTTCTCTGGTAATGACCCAACTGGCGTCCACAGTCTCAATGGGTGAGCACCACCCCTGTGTGTCTCCCATTTCGTTTTTATTCCCCCCAGTGACTTCAAGCATCCAGGTCCATCCTGGTGCAGTTCTATCCTCCTTGCTTGGCAGGAGAGGGAGCTATTGATTTGGCTCTCATCCAAGGATCCAATGGCAGGTGCTGGAAGGTGTGGAGCTGGGGGGCTGAGGCAGCCCTGATCCCTGTGCTGGTCCTAGGGACCTTACCATCCCAAATCTCCTTACCATCTGTTTTTCAGTGCCCTCTGCAATTTTGGCCTCCAACCTTCATGTATGCTGGGATTCCATTGGCTGTTCATTCTGTTCCTCAGGCTCTGCTCCCACCTACCTCACCATCATCTTCCGACTCTGACTTTCTATTTAGATGAGAAATTGAAGCCAGTAAATACTAGGCTGGAGTCATTCAAGAAACAAGATGGATGCAGCAAGCTTAGCAGCAAGGGTTTATTAGCGGGAAAGAGGGGAAAGTGGAGCCAACCAAGAGAGGGTAAGACTTGCCTGGTTGTTCTTAGGTCAACGTTTTTAAGTGCAAAAACCCATGAAAAGCAAATGGGGTGTCCAACTCTGACTGGCTGGAACTGGTTGGCACTTCTTCTGACCATTGCTGTTGGTGGGAGCTGGTTGCCACTTCTGCTGACTGTTGCTTCTGGCCGGCATCCTGTTACCTTGGCCAGGTATCTGTTGATCCTGGCTGTTGGACCTGGGTGGGGTTGGCAGGCAGTTTCCCACTGGTGCAGTTTCCTCCCTGGTGATTTTCCATTCCTCCTAGGCCTGCCTGGGTCTGTCAGTAAACAGTACAAAATTTGCTTGTTTATGTGTTTATACATAGTGGAATTTTAATTACTGTATTTGTAGACTTTGGATTGGGCCTTAAAAAAAGTTTAGTTTGTAAATTCTCTTCTAGTGCTCTTCAAAGCTCCCTAATAAGTCACTGGCAGCATCCCTTTGAAATATAAAAAACTGAGGAGCTTCTTCAAATATAGTCATTAAAAATTTAATGTGCTATTGGTTACTTTTCTTTGTTGTTGTTGTTGTTGTGTAGTTCTTGCTCCCTTAATTTACTGTATTTAACTTCGAAACCAAGTTGGATTTTTTGTTTGTTTGTTTGTTTTTTAAGCCCTGCCATCCAAAACAAACCTGGGCTGCTTTGTTGAAACCTGGGCTACTTTGCTTGGCTTAAGAGGAGAATTGTAGGATGCAGAGTAGGAAAAAGAACCTGGTGTTCATTGTACCCATCGAGGAAAGGCTCTTTTCTATATGTTTTCTATCATAAAGTAATATGCTACATTTCAGGGCCATAGCTTTCCTGTGAAATAAAATGAAACCCTTGGAGTTTTGCATTTGAAAGTATACAACTAAGTCCTCTGGAGAAGGTTTTGGGAGATAGGTGGTGGGAAAATCCTCTTGCTGGTACCAAATGACCTTGGGCAAGTTATCTAACCTCTCTAAGCCATGGTTTTCTCATCTGCAAAATGGGGTAATTAGTATTAAGTTTCTTGCAGGATTGTTAGGAGAGTTAAATGGGATAAGGAATATTTGTAAAGTGCATTGAATTTAGCAGATTAATAAATGGAAACTGAAGTTATTGCTCATGTCCAAAAATAACAATGTGTAGTTTATAGTAATAACTGTAAAATATTTATTTATACCATATATCAAAAGCAGTTTTGACCATAAACAATGAGCTTCTAATATTGAGTTCTAAAACCTAAGCAGCAAAACAATAGTAAGGTTACATTTTAATGTAGCTCTGATGTTTTATTAGACTCTGGAGAATACCCAATCTCCTTCTCACCTCAAGACCTTTGTATTTCCACCCTTTGGCCTCTAAAGCTCTCACTCAAACTGTTTACATGGCTGACTTATTTTTTTAGCTGTCTGTTTCATGTCACCTACTAAATGAGGCCCTTCCGGATCATCTCAGCCAAAGTGGGCTCTGCCCTCCACTAGTCAGCAGAGCAGCACCTTATTTATTTCTTTCAGAGAGGTTATTGCAACCTGAACAACTTTTTTGTTTGCTTGTTTATTATTAGTCTTTCCTACTAAGCTCCACAAGGCCAGAGGCCATGTCTGTCCTGTGGAACATTGAAGAACAACTGCCTAATACATATCAAATGGCCAGTAATTATTTGTTGAAATGATTGGTTAATAAACATTGTTTAACCTTCATTTTAAAAAAAGATGAGTTTAAACTGTGACCAGTGCCACAGAAGTGATAGAAAAGCTGAACTTCCAAGAGCAACTTCAGGGCCCTTGCCAGTATGTACAATCCTGTGTCACTGAACAGTGTTACCACCATATCAATAAACTCTCTTTTTCCCAACTTCATATTCTACCCTCTTGATCCAGCACCCTTGGGATCCACTTCCAGGCTTAGTCTCTGGGTTCCAGCTAATATATGTCTACCAGACTCTGCAGTGACTTTGTCATATATTGCTCTCTTCCCTTAGCAGACCCTGCTAAGTTGGGTCATACTAAAATTTGATCCCAGAACTGGCTAGTGGACAGGAGAGAAGTGGGGCAAATTCTAAACAGGGTAAGCACTGTTCTGTAAGATCCGTAACTCACTGAAGGTTTTGTATATTTTTTAAGCAGGGAGAAGGTGCCCTATCCTCCAAAGAAGTGGGCAACTGTGTGGGTCCAGAGTGTTTAGGGAAAACTGGGTGATTAAAGTGCCCTCCAGTGTGCCGAACAGGCATGTATCTGCATCCCAAGTCTTATGCTCCCACTCCTTTCCTATGACGGCCCTGAACCTGCCAAAGGGACTGGCTGAGAACTCAGCTTCTCTGAAGTTCTGCCACTCTTAATTTAGGCTTCTCCTGGTCTTCGGCTCAGTCTGTCCTCTGTTTGCCAGTGATGCGGGTCTCTTTAAAAGCCTCCAGCGAGTCTTTTTGACTCACCTTGGGTTTCAGCTGGTACTTAATAACTCTGTTCCTGTCATTTACACAGCTCAGTATAGAACTCCCCCATGCCCACTTACTCAAGGTTTTGTTTTTCATGGCTTCCATTACCTGTGATCAACTGTGATCCAAGATATTAAGTGGAAATTTTTCAGAAATAAACAATTCATAAGGTTTAAACTGTGCACCATTTAAAGAACAGTGTGATGAAATATCACACCATCCTGCTCCATTCCACCTGGGATGTGAATCATCCTTTTGTCCAGCATATCCATACTGTATATGCTACCTCCCTGTTAGTCACTGAGCAGCTGTCTCTGTTATCAGGTCAATTGTGGTACCACAGTGCTTGTGTTCAAGTAACACTTACTTGAACACAGGCAACACTTATTGTACTTAATAATGGCCCCAAAGCACAAATGTGGTGATGCTGGCAATTGATATGCCAAAAAGAAGCTGTAAAGTCCTTCCTTTAGGTGAAAAGGTGATTACAGTACAAATAAAATATTTTGAGACTTCTGGTCAAGACGGCAGCAGTACTCAGAAACTCCCACAACCACATTAAATTACAACTAAATTACAGAGCAACCCTCATTCAAAACCATCTGAAATCAAGGTGAACGCAAGTTCTATAACTAAAGATATAAAGAAGCCACATCAAGAGTGGTAGGAGGAAAGGAGACCCCATGGAATGGGCTGTTCCCACACCCATGAATGGCAGATAAAAATCAAGAAGGAAATCTGAGCTGTGGAGACCCCCCACAAAGGAACAAGGGGTCCCAGTCCCATACCAGGCCTCCCAGGCCGGAGTTCCAATGCCAGAAAGAGAAGTCCCCATAAATTTATATTATTACAAACAATATAAGAAACATTAGGTGGGAACAAAGGAATGAGGGGGAAGAAGTGAGGCCAGAAACCTGGAGGGAGTTAGGATTAGAGAAAAAACACTACATGATGGTAAATATAATTCCCAATGTATCAATCATAAAAAAGATAGACAATAAAAGTTTTCTCAAAAAATAAAACAAAAAGAACTTTCTGAGCACCCACTACATGCCAGGTTCTCAGGGCACAGAAACAAACAAGACAAAGTCTTAGTTCTTATAGAGTTTACATTCTAGGGAAAATGTTAGAATATTGAAAAATATTTTTATGAATAAATTACATGATTCATTGAAAAACTGAGAAATACCTTACTTATCAAATGGATTGTCTCTCCCTCTTTAATACTAAGTTCATCTTCATTAGGAGTTTGTAGGCAAATATCATCCTTTAATCTTCTTTGGCTAAAATAAGGAATGCAAATAATGTAGCTTATATAAATTGATTCAACAAATACTTAAGTCTATTTTGTGCCAAGAAATGTACACTAGGAGCAATTAAAATGAATTTAATAATTTCAGCCAATAGTGTATGTTGAATTAAGAAACAATTTCATTAATCATTCAAATAACTACTAAGTGTGTACTATGCTCTAGGCACAGTTCTAACCGTGTGTATGTGTGTGTGTGTGGGGGGGTGACATCAGAGAACAAGCACATTAAGATCCTTGCCTTCATGGTGCTTCTGTGTAGCAGAATGTAATACTCTGATTAAGTCATACATTGTTGACAGATGTCTTCAACAAATATGATAATATATTGGAGCACATTTCACTCCTACTATGAAAATTTTGCTCAAAATCTTACCTTTCATTTTGCCTTCAGTGTCTGTCTTTGTTATCTCCATGCTCTGTGTTCTGCCTCCTACTGACTGTATGATTAAGGGCTAGAATAGAGAAGGGTAGCATGAACATTTTCAAATTAGAATAAAGATAATACTGTTAAACAAAATTTCATTTACAGTTATTCAGCTTTCCCCGATGGTACTTACAGCCAGGTCAGTGATGTGACTGAACACTCTGCCATCAAAAAGATAAAGATCCCAAAAGCTACTTCAGTGATAGGTCAGAATTTTTAACTTTTAAAACTTCCTAGTTTAAGGACAATAAATATTCAGATACCCATAATACAGAACTCTAATTAAAAAATTAATAATAATAGCATTTGAAAACTTACTATAAATGAATTCCTGAGCTAAGCACCTTATATTATAACTTAATCTGCAGAACACTGCATAAACCAGGCTCTATCTTTTACTCCTTTTATAGACCAGGACAGTAGCATAACCTGCCCACATTACAGTAATTGGTAGCAGGACCCTGTTTTAAATCTAGAAAGTATGACTCCAGAAAGTGGGGTCTTAAACAACATCACTAAACTTCCAATGAGGAAAGAAAGTCTTGATGCTGCACAGCAGCCATCTAAGTGAAAACATTTGCGATGTTATCATATTAACCCTTATTATAACTACAGTACTGTAGACAATTTTCCACTGTGATTTACAATAGTTAAGTCCTTCACCATTGTATACTAGTATTTTCTTGAGTCCTCTTCTCAGAAATAACACTATTTTGACTTTAGATTTCATTAGTTAAAAATCTAAATGTTCCTCTAACTCACCTATCACTGTGTTCTGTTTATTTTTTAAGATACTTTAATTTTTCCCAATTCTAACCACCACATCTTCCAATCTGGTGTCACATATAAACATAGCAAATGTTCTCCTTACTTTGTCAATTCCTACGTCAGTGATCAAAGCAGGGCTCACAAGGCCATCCTGTGGGGTGACTCTGAGACAGCTCTAATGACAGCTCTGGAGTGGTGGGCACTACGAATGGCAACTGAAAGATTACCAGCATAGGTGCTGATGGACAGGCATGGACATGTGCCAAAGGAGCCCAACTGTGCTCTTAAGATGGATGAGTGTCACTGTGTGACTTCTACTTCAAATGTGAAAAAGGTGGTGGCATGGAAATCACAAGCTGCAAGACAACATGAGCTCTGTGACAACAGTATCAGGCAATGTGTATTTCCTCCTCAGGAAACAGAGGAGACCTGTGGGGGAAATATCACTGTAGAAGGGCCTGTTGTCAGGCCCAAGGCAAGTCTCCTCTTCCCAACTGCCCCCACATGGAACACCCAGCAATCGGGAGTTGCCTAGCAACAGGTCATTGTGATTTAATTCTTGGTCTGGCAGAGAGGCAGTTCTGAGAGAGTTGGCAGAGCTGTTCAATGGCAGTGGACGCTTTTGGCCAAGCAGACCAGGTCAGTCCTAAAACCCACAGTGATGGTCTCCTGGTGTGGTGGCCTTAGCTCTAGCTTAGGCTGTTACCTGGGGTCAATGAGCCACAGTGTGGTATCCTTAACCAGACACATCTCTAGGTGCACTAAAGATGTGTGGATGAAGGAATATAAAACAGAGGAGTCAAATGAGTTAAAAAGGAAGGAGGTGGAAACCACTAAGGAACCTATAAGACCAAAGGTTGAAAGATTTGTGACATGTTATAGTGATGTAGATCTTGAAAATAAGCAGAAAACTGCAGCTTATGATGATCTACTAATAAAAGGGGACTTACACAACAAACTGTTTATAGGAAAAGAGAAACTTGATATTCAAAAATTACAGGACCTGCAGGAAAATACTCAATCTGGAAATGCAGAGGCAGGCTTCGTGCCAGCAACGTCTTCAACATTACTAGGTGAAAAAGTTGACCCCAAGGCTTCTGAATATAAACATGAATATGAACAGAAAAACCTCAAAATGATGATTCTGAGACAAAGACATGATGTAATGTACCATAAGTTGCTCAAGCTAGAGAAGGCCACTGAACCTACAAATGGGACAACTAGCCTCCAACCAGCTACCCCTGCTTCAATAACACTCGGTGATAATGTCAACCACAATGCCTCTGAATTTGAACACCAATTCAAAAAGCAAAACCTTGAAATGCAGAGTCTCAGAGGAAGAAATGTAGCAATGAAGCACAAGTTGCTCAAGCTACAGAAAGCCACTGAATGTCTGAATGCGGCAACAGGTCTCCTACCAGCAACGTCATCAGCATCACTGGGTGAGAACATCGACCCCAAGGCTGCTAAATATGAACATGATCTTGAACAGAAAAACCTTGAGGTGAAGATTCTGAGAGGCAGAAATGTAGCAATGAAGCACAAGTTGCTCAAGCTACAAAAAGCCACTGAATATCTGAATGTGGCAGCTGGCCTGCTACCAGCAATGTCATCAGCATCACTGGCTGAAAACATCAACCCCAAGGCTGCTAAATACGAACATGAACTTGAACAGAAAAGCTTGGAAGCGAAGATTCTGAGAGGCAGAAATGTAGCAATGAAGCACAAGTTGCTCAAGCTACAGAAAGCCACTGAATGTCTGAATGCAGCAGCAGGTCTCCTACCAGCAACGTCATCAGCATCACTGGGTGAAAACATCGACCCCAATGCTGCTAAATGTGAACATGATCTTGAACAGAAAAACCTTGAGGTGAAGATTCTGAGAGGCAGAAATGTAGCAATGAAGCACAAGTTGCTCAAGCTACAGAAAGCCACTGAATGTCTGAATGCAGCAGCAGGTCTCCTACCAGCAACGTCATCAGCATCACTGGGTGAAAACATCGACCCCAAATGCTGCTAAATGTGAACATGATCTTGAACAGAAAAACCTTGAGGTGAAGATTTTGAGAGGCAGAAATGTAGCAATGAAGCACAAGTTGCTCAAGCTACAGAAAGCCACTGAATGTCTGAATGCGGCAGCAGGTCTCCTACCAGCAACGTCATCAGCATCACTGCATGAGAACATCGACCCCAAGGCTGCTAAATATGAACATGATCTTGAACAGAAAGACCTTGAGGTGAAGATTCTGAGAGGCAGAAATGTAGCAATGAAGCACAAGTTGCTCAAGCTACAGAAAGCCACTGAATGTCTGAATGTAGCAGCAGGCCTCCTACCAGCAACATCATCAACATCACTGGGTGAAAACATCGACCCCAAAGCTGCTAAATGTGAACATGATCTTGAACAGAAAAGCCTGGAAGCAAAGATTCTGAGAGGCAGAAATGTAGCAATGAAGCACAAGTTGCTCAAGCTACAGAAAGCCACTGAATGTCTGAATGCGGCAGCAGGTCTCCTACCAGCAACGTCATCAGCATCACTGCATGAGAACATCGACCCCAAGGCTGCTAAATATGAACATGATCTTGAACAGAAAAGCCTGGAAGCAAAGATTCTGAGAGGCAGAACTGTAGCAATGAAGCATAAGTTGCTCAAGCTTCGGAAAGCCACTCACTGTGTAAATGGGGAAGTTAGCCTCGTACCAGCTATGCCTGCTTCAACTTCCCTGGGTGATAATATCAACCCCAATGCCTCTGAAGATCAACTTGAACTGAAAAGCATTGACCATCTTACTTCTTCCACTTACCAGCACCTACATAACAGAATTACCCATTGGATTTGGTCCAAAGCATTTCCAACTTTTTCTGATATCAGTGCAGCATGTCATGTATAAGAATTTTTTTCAGCACTCTTTTGTTTTTAGGAACAAAATATAACCTTTTTCAGTGGAAACACTCTACTTTTGATATGAAGCACCTAGATCCACCAAGAACATCTGAAGTAGCTAAAAATGATCCATCAAATCTTGAATGTGCCCAGGGATCCACACCCTAAAAATTAGATATGAGTCCCAGTTCCACAGCTCTGTCTTTTTTTCACCCACCCAGACCTGCAGCTGGTGGCTCTGGGCATCTTCCCTAAATGTTATTATTAATGGTTTGCCCACATCCACTCTTCTGCTACAGTCACCTGACAGCTGTGCTGAAGTTGTTCTCAGTGACTTTCAAGAGTGAAATAGATGATTCTTGAGTCAGCATGACAGCACTTTGAAGCAGTGTCCTTTAGGAAAAAGGCA
>PVKU01017778.1:0-10632 GCA_004027475.1 Anoura caudifer
TGTTGCCATTCTTCTATTCCATGCCCATAACAGACATTAGCAATACCTCAGAGCAAGCCCTCAGTCCTGTCGAGCCTTCCGATGTCCTCAAAATACTGTCTGGGATGGCTTCTGTTGCTGCCATGCCTGGCTCTTAAGCATGGGCTCTGGGATTAGGAGCCTTTGATTCAAATAACAGCTCAGCTACTCACTCAGCTTCATGGTTTGGGGAAAGATATACAGACTTTCTGGTATTTCCTCTCCTATAACCTATAGCAAACACAACTACTTTGTAGGCTTGTTGGAAAAGGTTAAACAAGCTAAAATTTGTGAAGCATAGAGTGCATAATGATGATAAGTGACAAATAAACAGCATTTATTATTTAGGAGATACACTTTTATATTACCAGGGCATTCAGTACATATCACTTCATGGTATTTAGCAAACTGTTTTATTTGTCACTGTCAGTATCCCAGTAATATTTAATACCCATGAGTGTAGAGACCATATAATCCCATCCTAGTGTTTCACACAGTATCTGGCTGATGTTTTATAGAGAATAATATTTGTTGAAAACAGTGATGAACATACCATCTACTATTCTTTCCCCATATGATTCCCATTTAACTCTACCTGCAAACAAAATTTAGCAATCATTTTAATGCATTGGTGTGGTAGTAATCTAAAGTACTTTGGTGATAAATTGGGCATATTCTGGATCACTTTTACTTAGTTTTAAGCCCTTTGCCTAATAAGGTGAAGGCGTGTTAGCAGAAGGAAGCTTCTTTTAAAAGAACACACGTACAATCTCCATAACTTTTAATAGCTCAGTAACCTTAGATATAAAATTGTCTTATGTAACTTTTGATGTGTCAGTAAACTTAGATTTAAAATTGTCTTCCATCTACTCATAAAATTCTTTATTTTGACCAGTTTCCTTGCTTTGCCGTACCATAAGTTTCTTCCATGCCTAGAATTTTACATTGTATTATCAGATAGCAAGAAGAGGTGTCCTTGAATTAAGGCTATATATGAAAGTGTGAAATGTGGTAATCACAGTCTTATTCCTTGGTATACCTTAGGGTACCTGAATGAAGTTGAAATTCAGAATTACTATGCTAATAATTATTGAGAGACAACAAAAAAGAAATGAATACTAGCATTATTATACATAGCTTAACTTAGAAAGTGTGAGTGTTCCACTTCTACCATAGCGGCCTTACTCTGACCCTTACCTGGAACGTATATCCCCTAAGCTCCAGCCTGCAAAGGCAGTGCAATGTCATAGGTGGCTTGTCTAACTCCTGGCATGTTTTCATATGGTAAGTTCTATCTCATCACCCAGAAAATGGTATGATTCCTTGTCTGCAGAGGACCTGATATCCTTCATCAGATTTCTGAAATCCAATTACAGAGCTCAACATTCTCCACTATTGACATGAGTGCCATCCTTAGCCCGCAGTGACACAGCCTGCCATGCATGCAGTATAATTGAACTAGCTCCTGTAGTCTGAATGTTTGTGTCACCCTGAACCCCAATTCCTACACTGAAATCCTAACCCCCCAAAGATGATGTATTGGTAGGAGGGCCTTTGGGGAGTGTTAGGTCATGAAGATGGAGACTTCATGAATAGAATTGGTGCTCCTGTAAAAGAGGCTCCAGAGAGATTCCTTGCCGCCTTCTACCATATGAAGACAGAGCCTGAAGGCCTTGCCTGTGAAGCACAAAGAGGGTCCTCACCGGCAGGCAACCATGGTGTGCTTTCTTCTGAGGCTCCCACCTCAGGAACTGTGAGGGGTGCATTCTGCTGTTTAGGATCCTCCCCATCTGCGGTGTTTTGTTGTGGCAGCCTGAGCAGACTAATGTACTGGTTAGGGTAGTGCTATCTATTATAACAACAATAATGAAAATTTCAGAAACTTAGCACAATAAAAACTATTTCTCATTCAGGTGTGATCTTATATGGGTGAAAGTTTGACAAAGGAAACCTCCACACATGTGGCTTTCTAGGTTGTCATCATCATCTCCATGCCACTCTACTGGGAAGTGGAGAATTTTATGTCATATCCATTCATATTTGCCTAAAACTCAGTCTTATGGTTGCCTATAACTGCTAGGGGAGTGGGAAATATAATGCACTGTGTGCCTAGAAAGAGGAGGCAGTGTATTTGATGATCACTTTATAGACTTTGCCACAATAACTATACCTTAATACAGTGACCTAGAATCTAAGCATATTCTCTGCATGTTAATAGTGGGTGACTCTATGACACAGACTCTAAAGGTTAAATGACTGCCTAAAACCATATTGCTAACTGGAGGAAGATCCTAGGAGATCAGGACTCTAGTCACCAGTAGCACGTTTTCTCATATACCATCTGGTAATGGTAGTTTAATTCATAAATTCAGTCACTCCCAGAAGCAGTTCTGGATGAGCTTTTCACCTTGGGAAATGGTTGAAACCATTTGGGTTCTAAGCTGGTTTTTGTAACCAAGGCAATTCTCTGTATCACTTAGAATGCTAAATTTAACTGTCAACTTTTGGCCTTGACCTGCATTGTAAAAGTTCTCATAATACCCTTAATACAAAGCTTTTACCAGGAGCAGGAATGTCCAAGTTCTCTTCCTGTACATCTCCTCCATTTCCTACTCCTGAAGGAATTTTTCAATTACTAAAAGACTTCAAGGATAATTTCTTTTAGTTTAATCATCACACTTTCCTTAGCTCTGCAGTCAAACTTTACATTGGATATGAATCACATGGAGGGCTTTATTAATATGTACATTCCTCAGTCTTTTCCTGACTTCATAGACACTGATTCAGTAGTTAGTAGGTGATGCTCATGAATTTGCACCTTTTTTAAGTGTTTTTGACATTGTTCACATAGATAATTTTACCACATTTTGAGTAACACCGTGGTACCCTCTATTAGGCTTATATTTCTGGATTAGTGAAATAAAATTAAATTTTATTTTCTCTACACTTACATATGTACTTGTTTCTCTGCTGTGACATTTATACCTGAAATTGAATGAAACTATGATCCTGAGGGTGGAAAGATCACATCCGGGTTTTCAAATTTTGTTCCAATACTCACTGCAATATACTATGCTGCATTTTCCTAGGACATATCATCCTGAGTCTTCTGTGTACTCCTTGTAGACAGAGAGCCCACCTTATTCATCTTCATATGTCTCCTGAGGCTCTGTATTTAGTGTTTAGTAGGAACTCAATAAATAAGATGAGGTTCTTGAAAGTACCATTTGATGACATACTATTTGGGGTGGCATGTGAAGAATTTGCACCTTCCAAATATGTTTCCATTCAATGACATTTGAATTTTTGCCATCACCAACATGTCTGCCACTCCAAATAGTACAAAAGCAATTTGTTACCTTTTTGAGTGGTACCAGGATGGCTTTGTCATGATAGGAACAGAATGAAGCTTAATTAGTGCTTTCATTTGAAGCTGGTTTATCGAGAACATTCCATCCCTCATAGCAGCAGAAAATTAAACAGGAAAATATGATTTCAAATAAAAGACAGTGAAATTTCATGAGAATATAAAAAAAATCTATTATCAAGCAAATAAACTCTGTATTTAAAAAAAAATTATTTTAGAATCTCTCTAAGGAGTCTAATGAGATGAAAAATAAACTTGAGTTAGTTTTCAATGATGTAGGCATTCCTAACTTAAAGCAGAAGTGTAATCTCCGACTCGGTCACAACTTATTTTACATGATGGACCCCGAATTTGCTTATTGCCAGAGATGGCCATATAATGGTTTTAGATGGTAAGCGTTGAATGGTAAGCTTAGCAATGCATATAGGAGCACCACACATTTGTGCATTATTGATTGGGAAGCTAGTCATTTTATCCCAGGTTGATATCTATTCTATTTTGGTCATTCACTTGATGAGAAGGAATGTATTGATTATGGCAGTGCCTGTGTGTTATCAATAATGTCCATGCCAGCATATCCCGCCTTGTCAAATTATGGATTTTCTAACTTTACCCCTCCTTTCTGAATACCTGCTTCATCCATGCAAAGATATGTTAACAAGCAAAATTCAACTGAGTAAATTTGAAGATGTAAGTGTTTTATTCAACAATTCATATATCAGGCAGTAGCAGTGGAATTGTGCAAGATGGAAGGCTCTTATAGGCAGAAATGGGAGGGAAGAAACAGTGTATTGTTTCAGACAATTAATTTTTCTTTAGGGAAAAAAAGGTATATAGCAGGCAGGTTACTTCACTAGTGCTCGCTAGGAAATTCCACACTGGTTAGGATTACACTTCTGGGAGAGGATGAAACTGCAATTAGGTTAGGTATTAAGACTCAGTTTGCTGACACAAGGCTTAACACAAGTGACTACATTATGGGTCTGCTGTCTCTTTTTAAATACATAGATATTGAGCATTTATTATATGTCAGGACAAACCTACGCACTGATAATACAACAGTAACTAAAAGAATAAAATATACTCATTTTCATAGAGTTTCCATTTTATTAGGAAAGGAGGATCCTGATATAAATAGATAAGTGTATAAAATATATTTTATGTCAGATAATAATAAATATGGTATACAAAAAAATAAAGTGCAGAATAGGTATAAGCAGCTAGAGGTGTAGAATTTTAAATGGGATGGAGTTGGAGGAGTGTACTCAGTGGGTACTTTTGAGCAAAGAATGAAAGATGGGGCTGGACCATATAGAGAAGAGTATTTCAGGTAGCAGGTAGCAAGTGCTAAGGCCCTGAGGTACACATGTGCCTTGTGTTTTTGAGAATAGCAAAGTAACTAGAGAGGCTGAAATGGAGTTAGCAAAGAGGAAAATAGTAGGAGATTAATGTAATCTCCTCTACAGAGGTCAGAGAAGGTGGATTGGGGAGGTAGGGTGTAGATTCAGTAAAGCTTTGTAGGCTATTACAGAGACTCTGAGTATGAATGAGATGAGAAATATTAATGAGTTTTGAGCAAAGTCCTGATGTCTTTGGAATTAATTCTTGTTTTGACAAAGTAGTTCTGGACACTATTAAAAACAGATTATAGATACATACAGATGGAAACAGGGAGATCAGTTAGAAGGTTCCTACAATGTCCCACGTGATATGATGATAACTTGGGCCTAGGTGATTTTAATGGAGGTGGAGAGAAATATTGAGGTTCTGGGTGTGTTTAGAAGATAGACTCATGTACTTCGGTGATAGATGGCATCTAGGGTACAATGGAAAGCAGGTCATTGTTTTATTGTCTAAGCTCTCAAAAAGAAGAGGTGCCTTTTTAACTTGGGAATACTATTGGAAGAGTACGTTGGGTTAGAAGGAACAAAGATCAAGACATTGCTTGTGATTCTGATAGCGTTACTATAAATATACTTCTATGTGAAGAGGTCATAATGGCTGTATAGCATAAATCATTTAAAAATGACTATGGCTGACACACAAGGTTCCAGTGTTTTGTCTTCACTGTATTTGGACCCCAACATCATGGTTTATTTTCACTGACCAGACATTGAGTGGCTTGCTTCATATAGAAGCATTGTCTTCACATATCATCAAATTTGACAGTTGATATCATGAAGCAGTATATCCCTGAAGTTAGAATGGGAATATTATATTCATTTTGTTCAACACACATTTGTATTCATGGAAATACCCATAATGTAACAAAAATTATTATGCATACTTATAATTAGTGAGTTTGCTGCATTTTTAACATTATTTTATGAAATCAATCTACACATTCTTTTTTTTAATTAGGCCACAGGCCTATATATGTACCAGAATCAGTTTATATTGCCCAACTAACAAGATAATAAAATATAAACTACTGAATCATTCAAGGCCCCATTTATATATCTAATTAATCATGATGAGATACATAGATAGATAGATATTGATATAGATATATATGCCTGCATATATCCTTGTATTTGAAGGTATCCAGCCATGCAATAGGAAAAATAAATATATTCATTGAAGAAGATACAAGATACAAGAAACATTGTACATATGACAGTGATGCCTCAGTCCCCATCAAAGCAAGCACCTTGGGACCTCACACAGTTCTCCCAGTTGCCATCAGCTGCCCCATTGTATTTTCTTGAATCTCATTGATCATCTGAAATCATTTTCCCTTCAAAGGTGATTTTAGTTTGGGGAAAAGACAAAGGTCACAGGGCACCAAATCTAGGCTATGGTGGGACTGAGTCACCTGGGTGATTTGATGTTTCGCAAAAAACTGAAGGAGATGTGACACATGAAGCAGGCCCATTGTCATGATGAAGCTGCCAATGATCAGTTGCCCATAGCTTCCACCTTCTGAATCATCTAAATAGTTTCCACAGAGGACTGTTCAAGCATAACACAAAATTTGATTCAGGTTCATTACTCTACTCAGTCAGTCATTTTGAATGAGATAGCTACACAGTACACATGCTCACTCAATAATGTCTACCTCCCCTACTGACTAGTACAGTGAAGTGGCCATTGTTCATGCTTACGAATTCTAGTCCACTCTCCTTGAGTGCCAGGTTACATCCATGTCATGCAAACTGTTCTCTTTATTTTAATAATGGCTGGACTTTTTCTGGACTGACCGCATATATAATATATTTTAATGTGAGTGTATATTGAAGTGGACACTTGTGTTTTGTTAACCCAGTACTAGTTTTATTCTGGGAAATAATATTTTCTCAAATTTTCTACCTCACCTGGTTTCTGGAAGTTGCAATATGATATACTGTGAAGATTCAGGGATAGGTATCTGCCTCTTACTATCCAATCACAGTTCTTAACTGTCAGATTTGGTGCTGATAGAATAAGTAAAGAATAGTGTTTTCTTGACAATTTTGGCTATACATTAAAAATGAGGAAACTATAGGCAGCATTTATTTTGACAATTTTGGCTATACATTAAAAACGAGGAAACTACAGGCAGCATTTATTTTACCACATGGCTAGAAGAAGCAGATCAAAACAGAGATGAACAATAAGACAATCAGAACAGGAGAATCGAGCTTAAAAACAAAAAGGCAGACATACAGAGCAGAAGAAAAAAATGGCAGATTTCTGATAGTATTGGAGTTTCTGATTTTTAGTGCCCAGCCTCGTTCTTGCATTTGGAGTCCAGTCAGCTCCCATACCCCTACAGTACATAAATAGTTTCAATTCAACCAGTTTACATGATTTCTGGATTCAAAAGCATCTTAATCAGTATATATCTGCATACTTGTATAATCTAAAATGAGAATGTGACTTTTTTTTTAAAGACGGAAACCAATTTGTTTAACACTTTTCTATTTATAATGTCTATGTGGAGAAGCGTTTTTTTCCTATGGTAAAATGGAAGAATAACTTTGTTTCATTTATCTTGTTTGCATTCTTTTTTAACTTAGTTGAGATCCTTGGCACTGATCAAAGAAGAAAAGCTTTGGGAAAAGAAGAGTTGGCAATAGTAAATTCCACACTGATACCCAACATTACCATTTTATTTCCTCCAAGTTTAAAAGGAAATAAAATTGTCTCAACATTTATTGAGTATGTAATGTGTATCAGACATTGTGTGAAGTTCTTATTTCACTGTAATCTGATTTTGCTGTCTACAATCTCCAAGATCTTATTTCTGTTTTATAAAAAGAGGAAACTGAGAACAAATTGGGCTTTTTACCCCATGGACTCACACTGTTGACCACTACAATGAACCTTATCACAGGCACAGCAATTTCCATAGCAATTTTCATGTGTTGCGTGAATATACTGTCCGTTGACTGTTAATACAGCCCCAAAGTAATATTTTCAGTTATAATTGATCCGATTGTACCCTACAAAGATAAAAATTAATCTAGACTGCCAAAACAGTTGATTTTGCATCCATCTTAATGATTCATTTAATATTTGACAATGCAATACATCCAATATTTAATGACTTTGGGTTTCAGAGAGTTCTGATATTATTCTCAATTTTCGAAATATTATTTGTCCATTATGTATACAGTAGAAATGGAAAAGATTTGGCAACCATAGTCTAAATAACACCTTTTCAAAGCATCTGACACAAAATAAAATTACTTCCTGTCATTCCTAACTGAATAAAGTAAGTTTCTTCCTTCCTTCAACAGCCCTGGTTCCCTGGGCTTGAGGCCATGGGAACAGCTTCCTCTGAAACCTCTCCTGGTCTCCACAGATCCTGTCAGTTTGGGAATCCACAAGGCTTCCATTTCAAGACAACCACATCATTATACTACTCAGTCAGAAAGTCAGCTCCCAGTTAACCTGGTGTCGGGTTCCAACTTAGCTGAATGTGTCACAAGCTGATTTTTGACACTAGAATATAAAATCATCAGAGCCAAGGTGTAGTTAGTTGGTCGATTACATTTTGGCTATAACTAAACTCATGAATGTCCATCCATTGGGCAAAATCATGCCTTATGAGGTGATTTCTCATAAATATAGACAGGGATAGAATGCTTACATACAACTTTATTTTAGTTCAAACTCTGAATTTAGCCATATCTTAATGTTTAGAAATTGTGCATGGGAACAAGACAGTAAACTGTGCCACAGCGCTGTAAGTGCTGTCTGTGAAATTTCTTAGCATAAATAACAGGGCCCTAGTTGCTAAAATTAAAGAAAAATCAATATTTTTATCAGTCTATGCTTTCAAAAATCCTAAACCAAATATGAGAAACATGTATTGTTATATATCTATCAGTATAGACTGCAAAATGAACCGAGAAAGTCCTTAACGATCAGGAAGTAACTGCTTTGAAGCCCACTTCTTCCCCCTGAAGGAGAGGGACTTTAGCCTGTGGTGGCTAGAAGGGGACTGAAGCAAGGCAGGAGCCAGCCACCAACTGTGTACAGTACAGAGCCAAACCCTTCATCGGGCTGTATAGTGCACAGATTGTGCTATTGCTGGCCATGTCCTTATGAGGTGAGTAATCCTAGAACTTTATGCATGTTTGTAAAATTCTTTTTGGTTTATTGTATCTGAGTTTTAGGGAGATTGGTAATTTTATCTAATAAATTATTGATGTAAAGTAAAGACCTCCACATCAGGAAAAGAGAGCAAATTGACCTATGTTAAAATTTCAATGCTAGCACCTTTTTAAAAATATTTATAAACATTGAGTGAGATGACACCGTATCACTATGATTATTTCTTCCTAACAAAATATTAATTGCTACTAAGCTTTAGCCCACATTTTCTGACTAATTCAAGCCATCTGCCAGTGAGTCCACCAGATATTTTTGTATTGTGGGTTAATGACAATTGATAGACCACTTTGTTTCTATCTTCTTCACAACTTTAGAGTAAATAACAGATTGGAAAAGGACATTTTCTTTTTATCTTCTTTTAAAATAACGCATCCTTCCTTGAACTGCAACTTAGAAAATACAAATAACTCTGTTAGAGATTAATACTTTTATGACATCAATATTTTATATAACTGATTTCCTCTCTGTGTTTTGAAATGGTTTCACTATAGACAACGTAGTAGAGAAATTCAACATGATGCTGCCTTTTTGTCACAAAACATATTTTGAATTTCAGTCTGGTAAGAAGTGTCTAAGAACAGATGCAATTTCCATTGCTTAGTACTTCAGAATCAGTTGTGCAAAGTTGAGTGTGTTTACATTCTTATGTGGTGGGCTTTTCTGATTGATACAGAGCAACTGTATCAATTGTCACGAACTTCCCAAAGTACAGGCTTTAGATCTAATTTTGACCACATCATGGTATGTAGTTCAATGAGCTCTGTGGTATTGTTGGGAATCATGTTTACATTAGGCATAAAAAACAGTTGAGGTCTGCTCTAGGATTCTAAGTTGTAACTTTTTATTTAAGGAAAAATTCAAGTACTCTCAAAGGCCTTGAACACAAGGCCACTTACTTACAGGATAATGAGAAAGAACCTCTTCAGCATTAATCTGAGCCCTCTCAGCCCTGCTGTTTATCCTCTGATAAATAGATCTGGACTTTGCAAATGAGAATCACAGCTTACATGTAGATCACGGGGAAACAAAAGAATTTATTTCCTTGTATGACATCAATTCTAATAAGAACCTGGAAGAAAGACGGTTGACAAATTAAGTTAACTGAGACAGAGCCCAATAAAAAGCAATTGCCTAAAATGTTCCATAATTGACATGGTTAGTGCTGAAGATCTAGTTACTTAAGTAATTTATATGTGATCAGGAAAATGGCATTCAGTCATTTGTAATCTCATATCTTGTTGCTCACAGTGGAATATTAACAAACACATGGTGAATACTTTTGAAATATCTGGAAACTTGCGGCTTAGATTATCAATCTGTGTAAATATGGAACAATGGAGTTTCTAAGGTGACAATTTTTCCTAAGCAAATGACTAAACTGGAAGTTCTTTTTTTTAAATATATTTTATTGATTATGCTATTACAGTTGTCCCATTTTCCCCCCTTCATTCCCCTCTACCCTGCACACCCCCTCCCACCCACATTCCCCCCTTTAGTTTATGCCCATGTGTCATAAGTTCTTTAGCTTCTACATTTCCCACACTATTCTTGCCCTCCCCCTATTTATTTTCTACCTACCATTTCTGCTACTTGTTCTCTGTACCTTGTCCCCCTCTCTCCTCCTCCCACTCCCCTGTTGCTAACCC
>PVKU01017779.1:0-10629 GCA_004027475.1 Anoura caudifer
CCAGTTCAATGGTCATTTGCCCTGTTTTAACATTCCAAAGTTTGAGACTTAAGACGTGGAGGGCAGTTCCTCCTCGGTGGCAGCTCCAGCTCCTTTTCAAAGTAGCTCCGTTTGTGTTGGTTCACAATGTCATACCATTCAGGCAAGGGGAGTTTTCTATGAGAAGCAAAAAACGAACAAATGAACAAACAAAAATAAAACAATTCTCTTACTTGAATACCTGGATACCTGGATAGGGTTCCACTTCAGGAGAGCAGGCTGGGTGCCATCCTTTGTTGTCTGTCTCCTAAACCTCAGGACAATGGCATTGGAGGAGTCATTTTATTCAAGTGAAGCAAATGTAAGGGGATTGTAGGGGACATAAGTGTCAGGACAATTCCAGAAGATAAAACACTGCCCAGAAGATGTTGGAGGTGGCAGTGCTGGAGGGAAGGGACAGAAGATCAGGTACAGGAAGAGGCTACAGGTGGGCCCCAAGGCAGAGTGAGCATGCAGCAGGGTGTGTCCTTGGATATGATTCTGCAAGTCGCTGCCCACCTGGAGCCCAGCACTTCCCCCTGTAGAAAGCAATGGGAATTCCCCCTTTAGAAAGTGGAAAACAGTTTGTGGATTATCAAGAAAGATGTCAGAATGAGAGAGCCAAGAGCTTCTGACACTTGACCTTGATTTTTCCACTTGACCTCGATTCTGACACTTGACCTCCATCATCACCCTCTCATCACACAGTGAGCAGGTCAATCTTCAGGTCCACCCCAAACACCAAATTCTTCCCAGTGGAGAGGGGCGTAGGTGGACAGAAAGCCCAGGCAGAGGAAACTCACCTCAAAAATTGCCCCAGAAGATAATATGTCCTCAGGAACTCCAAATGGATACTAAGGATCCCAAGATACATGAAGATGAGATACGGCCGAGAAAGGGAAGGGCCAGGGCAAGTAAGCTGACTTGGGAGGAGATGAGATGGGAAGGGAATGAATCAAGATCCAAAAAGCCACCCCTGATTCACCCAACCCAGCAGACACCCTCCAATTAGCATCATCAAAGATGAGTGGTCCATAGCTTCACCTAGAAATAGGAAAAACATATGACAGTATGAAACAGTTCTTGGAAAGTGAGATACAACTGCTTAAATGTAAAAAATAAAAATGGAAGGAGTGGAAGTTGAAGAATACTCAAAAATGCATAGCGAAAAAGATAAATAATTAGAAAACTTGAAAAAAGATTAGATTGAGGGGACCAAAATCTGTGTAATAGGAACCTCAGCAAAAGACCAGAGAAAATAATTTTAAAATAAACATAATAAATTTTAAATAATAAAATAAAGTGAACAACTAATTAAAGTTAATTATTTTTAAATTTTGTATTAAATTCGTTGGGGTGACATTGGTTTTTTAAGCTTACACAAATTTCAAGTGCACGATTCTATAATACATCACCTGTATATGCACTGTGTGTTTACTACCCAAAGTCAAGTCTCCTTCTGTCACCTTATCTTAAAACATTTCGAAAAGAAGAAAGATAATTTGCAGGTCAGATCACGAGTTTACTGAGTATTTTGCAAATCATTGAAAAGCCTCACTTGCAGATATGTCCCCACGAAGTGTTAGAACACGGAGGATTGAGGGAAGAATACATGAGCCCAGAGGGAGGTTGTCCTACCACGTCACCCACAAAGGAACACGCTCTGGCTGGAACCAGCAGAGTTTAATTCCAGATCTCAGGATGCAGCACCTTCAAAGTTCCAAACTAACCTTGAACCTACGATTTTTTAAAAAGGTTTATTTTATTTGTTTGGTTGTTTATTTGCTTATTTTGAGAGAGAGGGGATGGGAGAAAGAACGAGAGAGAGAGAAACAAGAAACAAACATCCATCGGCTGCCCCTCACAGACCCCCAGCTGGGGACCCTGCCCGCAACACAGGCATGTGCCCTGACTGGGAATCAAACCAGAGTTTTCGGTTCACATACCAGTGCTCAATCCACTGAGCCACCCCAGCCAGGGCGAACCTAGGATTTTATGTTGGTTAAATTACCAATGCCCAGTGAAATAGTAACCTGCAACATTGTGGGTGAGTCTCAAAAACAAGATATTGAACAGAAGACCCCAGAGCCAAGAGCATGGGGAGAGGACTGTCAATGAATGTAAATGTCCCTGGAGGCAGAGAACACTTTGGTGACAGATGTTGTAATAGTGTCTCCCAACGAAGGGAAGATTGACTGGACAAGGCTGTGACTGGGACTTCCAGGTTATAGGGTAACAGAACACGCCATCCCCAAAGAGGTCACTTTGGCATTGGAATTATTTTGAGCTGAAGACACCTGAGGAACAGCAGACACAGGAAGAGCTCTCTGCCCTCCCCATCTGCCAGGAAGGCAGACATCCATTCCCCCTGGTGGAGGAGCTCATGGCCACTGTGCCAGGAGAGGAAAACAACCGTCATCACTGCAGGCAGAGTCAGCACCAGGAGGGCTGCATACCAAACCTACCCTCATTTTCATTTAGTGTTCCCTATTTCAACAATTCACTGCCCCAAGAAGCTCACACCTCTCTCCTTTGCCTTGTCACTTGATGATTGCCTTTTCTTAGTATTGTATATGAACCCCAAATTCTAATCACCCCTTTGAGTTACTTACCACAGATTTCCCCCTCATATATGTACATGTAAATAATATACTCTTTTTCTCTCTCCTATTAACATTCCTTTGTCAGTTTAATTCACATGCCTTAATGTCTGAACCTAAGAAGCTAAAGAAAAAGGTTTTTTTTGCCCCTCCCCACCGGGGTAAAAGTTGTGTTCTGGGGTTCTAAATCTGGGTGGTAATGAAAGGAACATGAACATGGATCTACATTCATCAGGATATACTTTCAAGGTTTGTGCCCTTTACTGTACAGAGACCATGCAATTTATATCATGAATGAGGGTGACAGGCCACCCCCATCCTTTTTGGACCCTGCCATGCTGTGGACACCAGTCAGTTGCTGAGTGGGAGGGGCCACAGCTACTACACCTTTCAACAGGCCCCACCTTGTTGGGGTTCCCATTTGGTAGGAAAGAAAAATAAGGCTCAAATGGAACAAAGCCACTGGTGAGGTGATGAAGACTACTTGCATTGGAACTGAATTTCCTTTGCTTTCGTGTCTCAATTCTCTCCATTGCACACCTAGCCCCTCTTGTCTTAAATGAGATTGTGCCAACTTGCCAAAAGGCAGTCACTGTCCCTTGAGTATGATGATCAATCTGGAAATGCCATTTATATCATAAAGTACTGGACAAACATCTGACTTACATTTACTCAGAGCTGTGGGGCTGCAAAGTTGAGAGAACACAAAGACAAGAGGAAATTTTTCATGGGGGCCACAGAGGCCTCGGGAGCTGTCCGGATGTCCAGTTCCAGTGAGAATGCCTCCCTCAGCTCCTCCAATATGGCAGAGGCCTTGTGGTGCCTGAGAGTTCTCCTGGAACCCTGTTGGATCTGACCTGCAGGCTCCCAAGGCATGTTAATGTCTTAGGGAGCTGGGAACATATCTTCAGATGCCACCTTTCACTGTGCATGCAAGAGAGCGCACAGAGGGCAGAACTTTCTCCATGGTCATGGGGCCAGTTGGCAGTGGTAGACCTTCTAGTACTTCCCATCATGATACTGCCGAGGAAGCAGTGTGGGGCCAAGAGAGGGAGTGGGGCTGGGGTGTGACAGGGACCCAGAGAGAGTAGCGTGGGTGAGGTTGGAGAGAGCAGCCTGTGTGCCTGTGGCCAGGTTTCCTCAGGGGCACTTCCCCCAAAGTGAGGAGAGCAATGTGGGAGGAGCTGGGCAGCCCAGCATCACTGAGCACTGGACATTCAGCAGAAAGTGGTATGTTCTTCCGTTCCTTAAACTCCCAGTCATTTCTGTGTCTTGTGTTCTCCTTCCTGTGTCTAAGGAATCACAATACAAGACAGTGAGAAGTAAAGGTCACACTTTTTTTTTTTTTTTACCTACTGTGTCCATATAGCACCATTGCAGTATGATGGCTTGTGAAGATCAAGACCCTCAATGGGCTCTATGTCACTCTTAGCACGCAAGAGTGGACATCTCGGTTCATTCATTTATGTGTCCTAAGTGAGCAGAATCACCTTGGACCCTCTGCTTTTGGCAACACAAACCACACAGATTGGAAAACATGTTTTTCTGCTGCCTAACTGCTCAGTGGCTTCCTACACAAAGGTGACTGCATTACTCTATGGCTTTGGAAACATTTGTTTTCATAATGCTGATTCTACATTCCCTGCTAAGTTGTACTCTGAGCTTTGAGCAGTACCACTGAAACTCAAGTGAGCCCAGCAAATTCCTGTGACTCAGGAACGATAGTCACACAAGGCTGCATCCAACTGTCTACAGGAGTAGGCTTCCTCTCCAGGAATGAAGGGTGAGATCATCACACATTGTCAGTGGTACAGACAATCAGCCTTCCAGACACTCGGACCAAGCATGTGTCTCACCAGAAAACATTTTGGAAGCCAGGGTTTAATCAACAGCATTGACTAAATCACAGATTTTTAAAGACTAGTGAATTCCAGCGGAAGCTGGTGTAGATTTGCTCTAAAACTTAAAATTTAAGCTTTGCAATGAGAATTCCATTAAATACCAACATGAGAAACAAAGAAACCCACAAAAAGTAAAAAATGTTTAAATAAATACAACACATCATGTTTATCTTTAGCAAAATGGTATGTGAAAGAGCAAAACAGAAAGTAAAAGCCTCTACAACTGTTCAGCATTCTGCACAAGAAGGTGCTTCTTCAGCTTCCAGAATAGTGTCAGGGCTGGTGTCACTGGCCCCTGTCCCAGGAGAGCAACCACAGGAATGAGATTCTGCACCTGCAACACTCCTTCAGGTCCTCCCTGTCAGGGGACAGCTCTATACATTGTGGCTGCAGAGCTGCGGTGCAGAGCACCAAGACACAATGAGTCTCCTAGTTCTCGCAGGACAGGCAGGCATTGAGTTTGATCATTTACAGATTGGTCCCAAAGACCCTCATATTGCCTTTTCCAGACCCTCACTGGGACAACTTTTTAATAGGTCTTATTTTTAGGAGTAGTTTTAGATTCACAGCAAAATTGAGGGGAGGCATACAGAGATTCTCCATATGCCACCTGCCTCCCCCATTATCAACATCTCCCACCAGAGGGTACATTTTATTATAACAGTGAGCCTACACCGACACACATCATCATCACCCAGAGTTCATGGTTTACATTAGGTGCTGGACATTCTGTGAGTTTGGACAGATCTATATTGACCCGTCCCATCAGTGTAGCATCGTACAGAAAAGCTTCACTGCCCTAAAAATCCTGTGTGCCAACTATTCATGCCTCCACTGATCTTTTCACTGTTCCATATTTTTAAAATATTTTATTGATTATGCTATTACAGTTGTCCCATTTTTTTCCTCTCCCTTATTCCCCTCTTCCCTGCACCACCCCACCCATTAGCATTCCCCCACCTTATTTCATGTCCATGGGTCATACATGTAAGTTTTTTGGCTTCTCCATTTCCCATACCATTCTTAACCTCCTCCATGTCTATTTTGTACCTACCATTTATGCTTCTTATTCCCTGTACCTTTTCCTCCATTCAATCCCCTCCTCCTCCCTGCTGATAACCCTCCATGTGATCTCCATTTCTGTGATTCTGTTCCTGTTCCAGTTGTTTGCTTCGTTAGGTTTTGTGGGTTTTTGTTTGTTGGTTTTAGGTTCAGTTGTTGATAGTTGTGAGTTTGTTGTCATTTTACTGTTTATATTTTTTATTAGTCCCTTTTTCTTAGATAAGTCTCTAACATTTCATACAATATGGGCTTGGTGATGTTGAACTCCTTTAACCTGACCTTATCTGGAAAGCACTTTCTCTGCCCTCCCATTCTAAATGATAGCTTTGCTGGATAGAGCAATCTTGGATGTAGGTCCTTGCCTTTCATGACTTGGAATACTTCTTTCCAGCCCCTTCTTGCCTGTAAGTTTTCTTTTGAGAAATTGGCTGATAGTCTTATGGGAACTCCTTTGTAGGTAACTGTCTCCCTTTCTCTTGCTACTTTTAAGATTCTCTCCTCATCTCTAATCTTGGATAATGTAATTATGATGTCCCTTGGTGTGTGCTTCTTTGGATCCAACTTCTTTGGGACTCTCTGAGCTTCCTGGACTTCCTGGAAATCTATCTCCTTTGCCTGATTAGGGAAGTTCTCCATTATTTTTTCAAATACGTTCTCAATTTCTTGCTCTTCATCTTCTCCTTCTGGTACCCCTATGATTCGCATGTTGGAACATTTAAAGTTGTCCCAGAGGTTCCTAAGCTTCTCCTCATTTTTTTGAATTCTTGTTTCTTCATTCTATTCTGGTTGAATGTTTGTTTCTTCCTTCTGTCCCAAATCATTGATTTGAGTCCCAGTTTCCTTCCCTTCACTCTTGGTTCCCTGTACGTTTTCCTTTATTTCACTTTGCATAGCCTTCACTTCTTCCTCTATTTTGCGACCATACTCAATCATTTCAGTGAGCATAGTGATTACCAGTGTTTTGAACTCTGTATCTGAGAAGGTGACTAACTCTTCTTGGCTTAGTTCTATTTTGGAGCTTTGAACTATTATTTCATTTGGGCCATATTTTTGTCTCTGGGTGCCTGTTCCATAGTAAGGGGTGGAGCTTCAGGTATTCACCAGCGCAGGGCAACCCATGTTGCTGTGTTGTGGCACTGTATCTGGGGGAGGCATCAGACATGGAAGAATGCCACTTGTTTGGCTCTCTCCCCCCTTTATAGGCACTTCCACCACTATCGACTAGCAAATTTGGCCTTTCTGGTGCTGATCTCCAGGTGGGTGGTTTTGGGTATGTTCTAGGACCCTGTGGGTCTCTCCAACAAACTCTCCTGCGAGGCTGGGAGTTTCTCCAGCCTCAACCCCCACAGGTTTTTACAATCAGAGGTTTTGAGGCTTTATTTTCCTGTGCTGGAACCCTGGGTTTCACAGTCTGTCTCACTCCCCAGTTGTTTCTCCCACTTTATCCACATGGAAATGTGGGACCAACTGGTCTGCCAGCAGCCACTTCACCCACCCCTGTCCTCCAGCTGCCACCTTATTGCTAGTCCTCCCTGTCTGGTTACCTGTCTCCACCCCTCCTACCACTCTGGATGAATGTTTCCTCTTTAACTTCTTGGTTGTCATATTTCTGTATGGTTTGATTTTATGGTAGTTCTTGTTGGTTTTTGTTTTTAAATTTGTTGTTATCCTTCTTTTGGTTGTGTGAGGAGGTGTCTACCTACACCTCCATTTTGGCTGGAAGTCTCCCACTGTCCCATAGTGCTGCCTTTTCCAAGATATCATAGAGTTGGAATCATACAGCATGTTGACCTTTCAGATTGGCTTCTTTCACTTAGTAAGTGATAGGTGCATTGTTTTTTTTGAGACCGTACTCTTATTTCCTGATTAACAGCAGAAATGGCTACATAATTTGTGTAGCTCAGTGCAAGATGAAAATGCAGGGGCCCTTGTTCATAATTATTAAGAATTTCAAAACAGCCACAGTAAATCAAGTAAAGCACATGCCCATGGCATGAGTGGGGTCTTTTCTTTTTCAGATTCCCACAGCTGAGAATAAACTCTTCCATAAGGAGAAGAGTTTATTACTTTTCTATTCACATTTCTTCCACAGGCACCAGCATTCTTAGTTCTCCAATGCTACACAGTTCTAAGGACAAGAGGGACAAGCCAGGGTGTTCAGTTTCCTTTCTCAAGCTCTTGAAATGAAGTGTGGGCATCAAGAACGGCTCATCAGAACAGAGTCCACCAGGTGGTGCTGGTTCTACAGTGTGAAGCTCCCCTCAGGGACCATTCACAAGTGATGGACCATTTTTACTGGTAAAAGGAAAGCAGGCATCCTTATGTGATGATGGAATCTTGAATGATCTGGTGGATGACTATGCAGGTTTATTTCCTGGTGGCATGACATGAATTTAAAGACACTGCAGCTGAGTGAGCTTGTGGTTAGCCAGTTTCCTGCTTATGAAGATTCCAGGATGCATGAGAGTAAGGGCCCAGGAGGGCACGTGGCTGCACAGATATAAATAGCTCCATTGAGAAATGTACTTTTGTTGTGATCCCCACATTATTATTGTAAACTAAACAGTGGGCATCTGTCTTGTCTCTGAAATGCTGGTACTTGGAATTCTTGCAGCAGCACAGAAAACTGAGGGAGAAGTTTTCATCTCAACAGTGCTGGCCAAAACTGGAGGGTCAGACAGGGACAAGTAAGGGCTGTAGAGAGGATGATAAGACTAAACAAACCACCTTTAGGTGGCTCTGCATGTCACTGAGGTACATGGATACAAAGTGAATCGGTCAGCTCAGGCTGTAAAACAAACCCCATTGACTGGTCAGCTTAAACAATACGCATTTGTTCTCTCATAGGCCAGAGGTCCAAGACCAACATGTCATCAGTGTTCATTTCTTCTGTGGCCTCTCTCCTTGGCTTGTGGATGGCCATTCTCTCCCTGTGTCCTCACACAGTCTTCCCTCTGTGAGCGTCTGTGTCCTAAGTGTGTTGTCTTATAAGGACACCAATCTGTTAATCAATTAATCAATTACATGGTGAAAGACACAGAAATTTGAGAGTTGAAGGCTGTAATTAGAACATGGAGGGAGGTCTGAAAATCACCCTTTGGAATTTGAGAACGTTTGGGTATCAGGGTTGTTTCACCCATTCTTGAGAGAGACCACTGAAGCTGTGGCCACTTCCCACTGCTGTATGGCCAGGCAGGGCTGGCTAACCACCAGTGGTCCATGTCCCAACCCATGCCTTGGTTAATCTTTTCTATCCACAGAGAAATTGCATCATATATACACCTCACTTACAAAAATTTATCTACATGAGCTGAGAATAAATTCAAAACAATGGGGGCAGAATGTTTTGCATTATTCCTGGCTTTTGTACTGCCAGGACCCTGGTCCTTTAGGGTTCAGCTTGCAATAAGAAGTTTTTGGTAGTAATTTTACTCTACCTATGTTCTAGTGACAATGTCAATCTAGACACAGCTCTTATAAGATGCAACTTTGCTGGATCCTCACTTGTTTATTCTTCAAGATGAAACTGAGAATGCAGTGATCTCAGTACGTGTCATTTAATTCTTTCCAGAACTTGTGATGAGTGCTGACACCAATGAATACCAAACAATGAAGCATTTTCTCTTGCAGGGCAGTGTAGTGGCTCATAAAAGTTCTAACAAGTGCAATGAGTCCCCAGCAAAAATTGAGTGCTGAAATGTTTTTTTTCCTCATGAAAATGTGACGAGTAGTTTTTGATAAGTTCTGAAGCTGACAAGTACTGAGGTATGACTGTATTTGTCAATTTATTAGAAACAAACAAAAAACAACAACATAAAGTAACTTCCTAGTGATATGTTACAGAGATCACAGTGACTGAATGTGGCTCTGGCACTGGCCCTGTGACCTCAAGTATGTCTCTAAGCCACTGTTTTTCCTCCATAGTTTAGAGAAATCAAGGATGCCCACCTCACAGAGGCCTTCAGCCAATACCTGCAGTTACTTAGATACCCATCTCCATCAGGGGTCATCTGGCCCTTCCTCCCCATGACCTCCGCCTTTGAGTGAACAAGCAGCACAGCATGGAACTTTAATTTGGCCAGAACTATCAAGCCACCATGACTACATCTCCATCAACACCACCATCCTCAAAGACCAGCTGACTGACTGATGGATGCACTCTCTCACCTGTTGCTGCCCAGAGCTCTGGGCACAAGGATACCAGCACCAGCTGCTGATGCCCAGATCTGCATCTGTGCTGTGCTTCACAGGGGTCCCTTGGTGGCAGGGTCAAGACTGCAGTAGAAGCCCCAGCACACTGAGCCGAGGAACACTGTGTAGAGAGCCACTCTTGCCTGGGACCACTCTGGAGAAGCCCACAGATCCTGTTTGAGGTCTGCACCACAGAAATGGTGATGGAGCTCAGACATCATTTAATTATGCTCACAGGTTCTGGGGTCAGAGGTTTGGACAGAATGTTCTGGGACATCTGGGGCCTCAGTTGGGAGCACTCAGAAGGACAGAGAGTGGATTGGAAGTTTCTCCACTCATAGCTGGTGCTGAAGGGTGTTCAGCTGGGACTTTCAGCTAGAAGGCACTTGTTCCCAGAAAGAGGGAGAAGTCCAACATACCCAGGAGAACACTGTGGGGTTTCTGGCCTCACCTTCCAAGTCAGGCACCACCACTGCTCACACATCGTGGGGGTCAAAAGCTTGTCCCAGATCCAGGGGGCAGGAATTAGAGGCAACATGACAGGTCTTCACACAGTCACCCACAAAAGAGCTGCTGGCACCACAGATATTGCTGTGACTGTCTTTGGAAAATATAGTCTGCCACAGTCCCCATGCCAGAATAATTTAAGGAATAAATAAAATACTTAGAATTACAAAGGAAGCTAATTATATTGGAATAAAACTTAAAAACATAATTTGTGCCATAGTAATATTTGTGCTTCTTTATTAACACATTAGGAAAACAAGATCTAGTGGTGTGTCTAATTGCCATTAAGTACCAGATTCAAGGTAGTGATGCACTTGAACATTTTGAGATATCAACAACAACTGTAATAT
>PVKU01017780.1:0-10632 GCA_004027475.1 Anoura caudifer
ACTTTCTCCCTCCCTTCCTCCCTCTCTAAAAATAAATAAATGAAATATTTTAAAACAAGAAATACTAAAACAAGAGAGAGTGCAAAGAGATAGAAAGAGAAAATGATAACAAATGGGAACAACAAAACATTGTATGTAGCACATATAGAATAAAAGTATCAGATTAAAACAAATAAACAAATGTCATAATATATGTCAATGCATAACACAGGAAATGTGTTAGAGCTGTGGGTACTACAATGAACTATCACATGTTCCCATTGACATGAGTGGACCATTTCAAATGTGTATTTCCTATTAGAAGAAAACCAATTCTTATACATTATTTTTTTAATGTATTAAGTCCCAAGGACAGACTTTGACTAATACATTTGTGCTAGTCAGAATGGACTTATGTAAACAAAGCAAAACCAGACAACCACTCCCAAATGTCTGTGGCTTAAGAAATAAAAGTTTATTTCCTTTTTACACATCACAGTCCAATGTAGGTCACACATACATCTCAGCATTTGACACATAATAGGCAATGAATGTGTGTTAAAAGACTGAATGAATGAATAGAAGGGAAGAAGAAGAAAGAAAGGAGGTCCTGTTTGATTTTGCTCAAACTATTTAACCTATCCCAGCCTTAGTTTTCCCACCCATAAGATAGGACGATAGTGCCCAACTTCACCCAGTAGCTACCATGATTAAAATGTAATAACATAGGTACAGTGTATAACATAACAGCCTATTGCTATACATAAGGATCAATTCATGCTCTCAGGACAGGCTTGAGGCACAACTCAAATTTTCCTTACCTATTCAACTTCTTACCTTCTCTCTTACTCCTATTTTTCTCTCATTCGCCTCCCACACTAAGGGCTCTCACGCAGAGTTCCATTAAATCTACTCTAAGTGAGCTACCATTCAGGAAGAAACTTGCATCACCTGATACTGCCTTCCTCCGAGTGAAGGGAAATTCAACCGAACAGAATGGAGACAGCATTTGACTTGGCCACGAAAGAAAGATGCCAATGGCAAGAAAATGGGGGCAGAGTGGATTTCCATATGTCATCACTGTACTGACATTGCTGATTATAGGAAACACCTGGCAATAGTGTATGGCCATATTGGCACATCTTGGCAAATTAAAATGAGTACTAGATTAAGTACTGGAATGAGATCCAAATTCTAGCTCTTCTACTAACTGTTCTGTGTAATTTTCAGTGCCTTACTTAATTCACCTAGTCTTCACTTTCCACATATGTAGAATGAGCAGGTTCATCTGAGTAAACTTTTACCATTCTTTCAGCCATATAATTTTATGAAAGAGGAAAATATCATCATCATAGGCAGAACTACTCTTAGGAAACTTGCCTTGAACAAGGAGTCTTTTGGAATGACATGGTAGAAGCCCTTTTAGCAACTTAATCTTACATCCCCAAACTAAATTTATCTGTCATAGTAGGAAAGGTCTGTCTTCATCTGTTTGGGCGACTATAATAAATTACCATAGATTGGATGACTTGAACAATAAGCATTTATTCCTCACAGTTCTGAAGGATGGGAAGCCCAAGATTAAGGTCCGATCAATTCTGTATCTGGCAAGAACCATTTACATGCAGATGGTCACCTTCTTGTATCCTCACATGGCTGAGGGAGAGGTGTAGTGGGTGAAGGGAAAGAGAGAAAGAGAAAGCTCTGGTCTCTTTCTCTTCTTATAAGGACATTAATCCCATCAACGGATCCCCATGCTCATGACACCATCTGAACCTAATTACTTCCCAAAGCCCCAACTCCAAATACCATCCCTTTCGAGGACTGAGGTTTCCACATACGGATTTGGGGGGTGGAGGATACAGTCAGTGTATAGCAAGGTACCTTTGAGGTACTTACGCTGCCTCTGCCTCACATCTCCTTCAGGGTCTTCCTGAGCCCTTTCCGTGGAGCTCACATCTACGACTGAGTGGGAAGAGGGGCATGAAACTCTTCAGGTGGACACTAATGGGAAATTCTTGCTCCAAAAGGCTTTGCCAAGCCTGCTTCAAAATTAAACCTTATGCTCTGCCCAGTTGTGCTTTCTCCTTCTACCTTCCACAAGTGTTCTCCCTAATAAGCATTTTGTACCTCAGAATTCATTTTAGTGTCTAATTCCACTAAGCCAATCTGCAATAGTTGAGTGAGAGACAAGTGCAGTTAGAAACAAGACTTCCCCTTTCACAAGGCAAAGTGATTTAGACATTTGAGTTCCTCAGAAGGAACGCCATAGTCCTACTTCTTTTTCCAGTCCCTATGTTTTCATGGGACATCAAAGATTATGCCCATTTACAAATCTCTTGGAAAACTTTTGATGGCATCTTCCAGGATTAACCATCTCATTTCAACAAACAATAGCAGTTTACTGTGTTTGTAAGTTTGATTTAAAAATCTGTTGTAGCTCTACCATCACTGCTATAATATTGCCGCTCTGTCTTTTATTGGGTTTTGGTACCAAACCCACCCTGCAATCCAATCTTAACTGGAATTACCCCTCTCACTGTTCTGTCAGGCTAAACATTTACCACCACCCAAGATACAGTAAGTAGAGGATGTCACTGCCCTCTAGTGGAGACACTGAAGACTATTCCAAGTTTATCTCCCAAAGTGGAATTTTCACAAGTGGGCTCACAATGCACCCTGAGAAGTAAAACAAAATGAATCCAGAAAACTATCCTCAGGTCTGGATCTTGACATTCAGCTGGCTGTATTTGCCTAATTTCCATTTTATCCCCTGCTTTCTTATCTCTAGTGCACATTCAGCCATCCTCATCACCCAATGTGTTTAACAACAAAGCTTCAGATCTTCTTTCTCAATACGAAAAAAAGAAAGGACCCCTCCCCCCGAAAGAGCAAAGAATTAAAAAAATAAGTTGTATAGAGAACTATTTCTACTTTAGTTCTTCAGATGAATTCTGTTTGTTGGGATATGCCAATAGGCAAATATTTGAATTGCTGTTGCTTTTTCTCCTCTCTACTAGATAATTCCATTAAAACAGGGAATAGGAATAAATCATTTATGTACTTTGTGTAAACATCTGAGTGCATATATTTTCTCCATTTGTGGGTGAAACGGTATAAAAGGCCATGCTAATAATTTAATTTTAAAGAACTTTTGTTGATTTCTTCTGTCTACTCTGCCTTCTTAACGTAAAGAGAATATCAAGCCATTGTCCCTTAAATTAAAGAGTAACAGTAAAAAAAACAAATGGCCAAATCAGACTACAGACTAAGGAGGCAGACAAACTTGGGTTTCAATCTTAACTTTGGTTCTTTAACTTCTCTGAGACTCAATTTCCTCATTTGCAAACTGGAAACAATTATACTTTAAGCAGCTGTGGTGAGGATTAAATGAGATCATATATGTAGAGTTTAAACTTGCTACATGTTAATTGCTGAGACATTTGTTATTATTCTAGTAAACAACCAAAAGGCATTTATTTTGAATGTCAAAAAGCTCTAACTCTGTGGGGAGGTCTAGGCAAACTTCACCATATTTTGTTTCCTATGAAGATCTCCAAAATAGGTAATTTTCCAAGGAAATTCCTCAACCAGTTATGGGTCTTTTTAAAAAAAAAAAAAAAAACTCTTGCTTTTTCTTTTTAAGATTTTATTTACCTTTTGAGGGGAAAGGAAGGAGAGAGGGAGAGAAACATCAATGTATGTATGGTTGCCTTTCAGGTATCCCTTGCTGGGAACTGGCCTGCAACACAGGCATGTGCTCCGACTGGGAATCGAACCGCGACCCCCTGGTTCACAGGCCTGCGCTCAATCCACTGAGCCACACCAGCCAGGGCAGTCTTTTTCTTTTGAAACGAGTTGTTGTTGTCAAGTCCTTGGAGCACATGCCTGTTCTCGCTTCCAACCTGCACCTCAAGCTTGGCCTCTCAGACTTTCCCGACCATCGCTCTGATCTCCCTCCTCTTCTGCACATGCACTTATTTCTAACCAACCTTATGCACTGGTGGTCCATCACCCTTTAAGTGTAAATTATTTAAGAGTCAATATTGTGTCTGTCTAGTCATAAATGAATGAATGAACAAACGAATGAATGAATGAAATTTCCTATTAAGTGACATTTTCCTAAACCTCTCCCTTGTTAAGTAGGTGGCAAATATTCCCTAAGGATTCACATACAAAATTGAAGAGAACTTGACTTCTAAACACGGAACTTCCTCATCCCACAAAGGATGAATAAAGTAACGTCATCTAAAATAATCAGATAATGGTTTAGTCAAATTGAGCAGGTATAACCCAATCAGAACCCAGCATGCTTAAGCTCTTGGGAAAGGCAATTCCATCACTAGAGATTCTGAGACTTACACTCACTAGGTTGTTATAGCTTGTTTTAACTCAAGGAAAAAATATCCTACCAGTTTTATCACATGTTTACCTGTCTCTTGCCTATCTACAACCAACATATCATATTTCTACAATATTATCAGTTTGAAAAGCAATAGTTTTTAAATAGTTACTGGAAATCAATTGAAAATAACTAAATATTTAAAGTAACCTATCATAATAATAATAAAAAGCCTCAGAGTTTACCAAATACTTCAGAATGAAATTTTTCTGCATTGAAACACTACAGACCTTTAGATTATCATTATTTCTGATGACAGCAATTCAGGATTTTACTCAAATAAACAATGGATATTTGTGCACAACAGATACTGAAATATTAAAAGGGAAGTTAGGTGATAATTCCTAGAGCTCTAGTGATAAAAGAAGGTAGAAAATTTTTAAAGGGGAAAAATAACAGGGAAAATTGTTCATGATCTTCCTTCTCCTAAACAAATGATTTTACTCATGCCTATTCCTTAACGTCATTTATACAGCAAATAAATTGTTTTCTTCCTGAAATGACCTTAGTAAACCTAAATATTTTTCTTGATTATTTGTTTTTAAGGAAAAAACATATCCCATCTTGTGTGAAACACACTTGATTTTAAAAAGCCTTAAGAGAATAAAGCTACCATTTCTTGAGTATTTTGTATGTCAAGTATGCTAAGAATTATATAATTATTTCCTTTAATCCCCAAAAAAGGATTAAATCAAATAATGTTGTGATAGAATTGCTACATTCATTTCACTATCTTATTAACACCAAAAATTCTGTAGTTAGACTCAAGTGATTTTAAACACTAATGCAGAGCTTCCCAGAGTTCAAGCTGTAAGCCAAACAATCTACAAACTCTGCCAACTCCCCATGACCCAGCATTGATGTCCATCTCACTTCCCCCTTTCACGGCCCTGAGTTTCTCATTTCCGCACAACAAAGAGTGCATTTCTTATTACCCTTTTTAAACAGATTTTATTTATTTACTTTTAGAGAGAGGGGACGGGAGGTAGAAAGACAGGGAGAGGAACATTGATGTGTGAGAGCTGTATCGATCTGTTGCCTCTTGCACGCCCCGAACTGGGGACATGGCCTGTGGCCCAGGCATGTGCCCTGACTGGGAATCGAACCAGCCACCTTTTGGTGTGCAGGCTGGCACTCAGTCCACTGAGCCACTTGATTTACAGGTTTCAGAAAGAAACATTCACAGCTTTAGGTAGACATAAAAGCAGCTCTCTAAATCTCAGTTAAAAATGATTTCCTGAAGGAGCCTCTTTTTAAGATCACCTGTAAAAAAATTTACAGTATGCAGATAAAGATAGAAATTGACCTAAAGACTTCCCATCTCCCCTGCCTCCTACATAGTGTTGCCAAATCTCACAAACAAAACTACAGAAGACTTTAAATTTTAGGTAAATAAGGAATAATATTTTAGTGCGAGTATGTCTATCACATATTTATGCAAATACATACTTATACTATAAGAAATCAGTAATTTACCTGAAACTTAAATTTAACTGGGAACCCTGTATTTTATTGGGCATCCTATTTCTACTCTGCCCCAGCTTCATATCAAATTGCTCAGCAGAGCTCTCCACACATCATTAGGGTCTCATTTGATAATGTGTCTCACCTAATGACTCTTTCCTTTTCCCATCAGTGATAAACGGGATGTTCTGAGAAATATTTACAAATTTGATCACAGTCTATTAGTTTACTTACATAGCAGAACTAATGAACAGAGAGGGCTGGGAATCCCTGTACTTCATTGGTAAACTCTGGTAAGGAGAAAACTATTTTTTTAAAATATTTTATTTATTTGTTTTTAGACAGAGGGGAAGTGAGGGAGAAAGAGGGAGAGAAACATCAATGTGTGGTTGCCTCTCGTGAGCCCCCTACTGGGGACCTGGCCCACAACCCAGGCATGTGCCCTGACTGGGAATCATACTCTCTACCCTTTCGTTCACAGGCCAGCACTCAATCCACTGGGCCACATCAGCCAGGGGAAAATTATTTTTTGTAATATTCAAGTTGATAGTAAAATACTTACATATTCTACTGTCACATTTCACTAAAATATAGTAAAATAAAGCCAATGCTAGTTTGATCAGAAAATTTTTTTAAAAGGCATGGTAAGTTGTGTAAGGTACTCATTTTTCTTTTTAAAAAAAACAGTCTTTTAAACATAGATCTCAATAGAAGTTTCAAAAAATGTAGTTGCAATGTTGCCCAACGTTGAAAGATGTTCTTTTATCTTGCAGTATTGAAATGCTCTTCCTGTATTTACCTGGCTTTGTTGAATAACAACAAACAAATATTCATCAAATCCCAATTTTTTAAAAATTAACTAAAATTGACATGATTTGTTTATTGAAGGAAAAGCAATTTTGGTTTTAAAAGATAACATCAATATAAATTTAGATTGCTCTTATTGATGATCCCCAGAGGAATCAAATTTCCTAAGTAAATGTCAAGTGTGTTCTCTAAAGCCCTATTAATCAAATTATGTAATTACATATATGCTGCACTTTGACATGTTAGATTTTGGATCATTTTACAAACCGAAGCTTTTCTCCTGAAGAATATGAATGAGTTCATCAGTGTAAGTGCAAAGCAACAAGACCATTTTAATGTGCCTTAATGGAAGTGTTCTCATTGTTTTAAAGGGGTACCAGTGAAATATCATTTTAATGTTTCTATAAGGGTCTGTGCTGCTCAGTTGACCGGGAACAGAGGGTGACTTCAGTGAGGCTTCCATCAGCTAGCAGGCTAGGAGGTTAACCATGGTAGGTGACCTAGTCAGGTTGGTTTGCTATTAACTAAATACCATAGACAGGGTGGTTTAAACAAACAAACAAACAAAAAGCATTTATTTCTCACAGTTCTGGAGGCTGGAGTCTGCAATGAGGGTTCCAGAATGGTCAAGTTCTTGGTGAAGTCTGTCTGCCTGGCTTACAGATTGTCATCTTGCTGTGTTCTCATAGTGCAGAGAGAGAGCTAGCTGGCTCTCTGGCCTCTTCTTATAAGAGATCTAATCCATTCATGGGGTCTCTACCCTCGGGATCTAATCACACCCCAAAGGCCCCATCTCCAAATTGAGGATTATGATTTCAACATATGAATTTGTGGGGGCTGGGGTACAGGAGAAGGAAATGCACTAGCAGGCAGTTTATAATAGCAGGTGTTATGAGGTCTATAATTTAAAATACTTCATTCAGCACAGGCAATGTGACATTTTTTACATATTAGTTTAAGTGATACTCTAGGAGTAGTTTATTGCCTTAATGTGAAAGGTATACTCCAGGCCTGATTAGCTAGCATTTAATCAGAAATATCTATACTCCAGAGGTTGCTACTCCAAGCCTTTCTGATATCATTATCTCCAACCAATACCAAAGACTTGGTAAATTAACATAACGAATGCTTAGAAAAAGTTTGGTGAAAATTTGTGGCCTTTTAATCATATAACAGATGTTCAAACTAGAGTTCTCAGTAATAAAATCAAAATACATACATTGGCTAAAATAATTTACATCGACTTAACATTCAAATAAATGTGAAAATCTAGTGAATCTTTCACTTTTCAGAAAGGCTTCCAAAAGTTAATTCTATTAAAAAAAACTGGTCCAGCCACTTTATTAAAAGAGGCTTATTCCTTGATGCTGCTCATAAATCTGACTTCTGCCTTTAATATATTGTCACATCTGCCTTGAGTAAATATTTCATGCCAGGTCCCTGAGAACACACAAAAGAACAGAGAGCTAGAAATTCACTGAGCCTACAGAATGGATTGTATGAACTGTTTCATGTCTGCTTGTTAATAAATGTTTGCTTAGTGGATGACTGTAAGCACGACAGCATTTGGTCTGAGGTTTGCTTCCTTTATAGTTGGATAGGGAAGTTGGAGCAGAAGGGTGTAGTTAACCCTGATGACCTCTAAATATTGTTAAGTACCACTGTATACCAAAGATCTCATAGTCGTATTTGCCCAGATCACTTAGCTCATGTCATAGCAACAGACACAAACAGGGATAAGACCTGTGGACTACAATTTCTGGGATACAAAGAGATTCTAATCCGAACTACCAGCTTCCTTCTTTTCCAAGATGGTCTGATTATCTGCCCTTGGACTATAACCAAAATATCCTCTAACTGCTGCTGGACTTTCTCACTAGCTTCAAAAATAAAAATAAAAACAGGGATAAAAAGCCCCATGAAGATTTAAAGTCAGTGTGGATTCAACTCACTGTAAGTGAATACATCCATAGTGAGACAACATAGTGAGGGTATGTGAAAAGCTGGCATGAAAAGAACCATCACTTGTCCTTTTTACAATCTTTGTTCAATGTTCTACCAAGCCGTATCTTCTGCTTTCCTGTTTAGTTAGAAGGTGTAACCTCTTTCCGCTAACATTCTTCCATATTTTATATTTCTTTATTTTAAAAAAAGGAAAAGAGAATGGAGAAAAAAAAGTTCGCAGTTTTCTAACACGAGTAATAAAGCCTTACTTAGAGATAAAGATCAAGGTGACTACAGGAAAATTCTACATTTTCCAGTATTCATCCCCAAGACATCATTTCACCTTTAGAGTCCACCCTTTCCTGCAGGCCCCTTTTCAAGGGTTTAGAGAAAGAGGTGAATTACTGGGCTGCCTGCTCCCTTCAGCCATGTTCTTAAATGGATAAAATTTGGTAAAGAAAAAAAAAATCAAAGCAGCTTTAGAAAGGAATAGCGGTTAACCCAGCTCCCCAGAGTGCTGCCCAGGGAGAAAGGCAGGAAGGAGAGCTTTTGTCTTGCTAAAGAAGGACAAAAAGCGGTGCTGAACCCATCCAGTTCCATCCTGCTCTCTGTTCTCCTCTGTGGGAGCTGGGGGCGGTGATGAGAAGAGGTATCCCAGCCCAGCCATTTTACTGACTCCCGTTACCCTGTTTTCCCAACCCAGAGATGACCACTTACCTACTGAAAACTGCTACATTTAATTCTCCTGCTCCATACCCAGTTAACCCCTGGACAGGCCATTTGTAACTTTCGGCAATTTCTCGAGGATCTGCATAGTCTTAAGAAGAAAAATGTAACTCTTTAATTCAGCACTCAAGGCCCTTTACAACGTGGGCCCTACCTACCACTCTAAACATGACCTCTGCTCTGTCTCGCCTCCTCCCTCATCATAGTGTTGCTGAAACAAAGCGGATGTTAAGCTGCCTGCTGCCATCAATGGGCAAATTCCAGAGGCAGAGGTTGGTGAGAAAGGAGAGGTCTTTATTCAAATGCTGCACAATCTAGGAGAATGGCAGACTCTTGTCTCAAAAGCCCATCCCCTCCAGAAAACCAGAGGAAAGCCCGGCCATCCTCAGCCACGCCAAAACCACAGGCAGCGTCCAGAATTCCTTCTCCCATTCCATGTACCGTCCCTTGAGACAGGGTTGTCCAGGCACGTCTCAGCCCCTCTCCTTGGAACCCACCTGTGGGGCCAGTACTACCATTGGTCAGGTGGCTTCCGGGGCCACAAGGTCCCGCAAATACACCGGCCAGTACAGTCACAAGGTGGGCAAGCGCTAGCATCCCTTCCTTCCCTGAGTTTATAGTTTCCCGGGTGGGCCGGACCAGGTGCTTTTCTTAGCCCAAACTTCCCTGCACTCCAGGAGGGTCTGGCCCCCAAGCAGCGCCTTCTTTTCTCCAGGTTTCTTTGATATAGCACTTCCCCAGGGTGCCAATCCATGGCGCAGGTACTTGCTTTTCCCGGCCCCTCCCCCAATCAGATACCAGAAGCCGGTAGGAGGGCTTCCTCCCCCCACCCCGCCCTATTATCTCACTAGCCTTGTTTGCGCTCAGTGTAATGCCTCCTCCTGCAGCCATCTGCAGAACAACCACAGAAACCTGAAAATCACACTGATAGGCACTTCTTTGCCTCCAGGCACGGGTTTGTCTCCTCTGCTTGGAATGTTTTTTTTTTTTTTTTTTTAAATAGCCTTGTTCTATATTTATAATATCCAAGCGAGCCCAAGTAATGGAATTTGGAGTCTCAGGCCTTGGATGTTTGAACTACCTATGTAACAGGGTGCAGCCAAGAGGGGGACCCCAAAAGGGAGTTGGAATGGGGCCCAGAACTCAGGGTGTCCAGGAAATATTAGAGGGACATATAAGATGTCCTCACCCCTTCCCCCACAGGTATGAGTTGGGGGAAGGGACACATGGAGCAGGGACATGCAGAGCTGCTAATCCATGGCATGGTCCTTTAACATATCTATAGCCTTTGGCTGGTAGCTTAGATGTGT
>PVKU01017781.1:0-10627 GCA_004027475.1 Anoura caudifer
TGCTATGTGCAGACGGGAGTTAGCCTTGAAGAATCATAATCTGAAGCTGAGTTGTACAAAAGCCGAAACAGAAATTATGACTGCCTGGCTGAAATCCAACAGCTGGCTGGCATCTTCTAAGTAACCTAAACAAACTCTTTCCTAGTTCCCGGTCCCTCCTCTGGGTCACCTTAACCTATCTGACTTTTCCTCTACACTAACAGAGTCAGCTTCTGTAGGAAGAAGGGGAGAAGGCTATTGAGAAGGCCACCATAGCAGCTATAAAACACATACACATCATATATTCAAAAAGTGTGTTCATAAAGGAAGGAGAGAGATATCAAGATGATAGTTGGAAGAGAATGTGGGATTGAATTTTTTAAAATTGGGAATGACTTAAATATATTTAAAAGTTGACAAGAATGGTCTAATTGAGAGGGAGAGAGAGAAGGGGGTTTGAATATACAAGATAAAAAGAGGATAATTAACAGTGTAATGTTCCTTAGAAAGAAAGAGAGAATGGAATCGAAATCAGGAGAAGAGGGATTAACATTAAAGAGAGTAGGATAGATTCTTTATGGTTACAACTGAAAGAAGGCCAGTAGGCTTATATGTTTTATGTTGAAAAAATGAAGTTTCTATTTCCTCTATAATGTAGGAGGTGAGGTTTGCTATCTATCGCCAATGAGAGGGTTTAAAGGAGTGATCAGAACTTTGAGAAATTTGAGATGTTAAAGTTTGAAATAGCTGTTGTAGAGCAAAACTGACTCAAGTATAAAGGGCACAAATAAAGTGCTATTAGGGAATGTTGTTCTCATTGCCTTTCCTGTGAAATATATTAGAGAATGAGCTTCAGGCAATCAAAATGACTAGACAGACATTAATATTAGGTCTGGTGTTGAGCATTAAATATACAGTACTGATAGTACTACCCACACCATACCAGCTGAATATCCTCCCATTCCCATCATTAACATAAATATCATTTATTCAACAAATATTTGGAAAATGCTGTCTATACACTAGATACTTATGTGTGTCATGTATCATGCTAGGATGGGTTGAGGTTGGGCAGGAAATACAGCCTGGGAGAAGAAAGCCTAGAAAAACGATTGTTAGAAAAGGTGGGCCCTCTCTTAGCTGGGAAAATGTGTAAAAATCTTGACACCTTAGCCCAGTAAGAGTGGCTAAACTCCACCCAGGCAATGGTATCCAAGGGGTGATCTGACATGGGCAGATGGGGGTGGAAGTGTGGTAGGCAGACAGACAGGAGCACAACAAGGACGATAGACCAGGTACAGAAGGTTGCCAGGGCAGAAAGCCCCGGGTTCCTAGCAATGGGCAAAGCTGGGAAAATAGGAACTTCACTCCAGAGTGACCTTTCCTCCTCTAGCATACCACTGGTCATTCGGTTGGGACCCTCTCCTGACCTTTTCTCTCTGGCATGTTGGGTTAGATCCTCTTAGGGGAGAAATGAGCAAGGGGGCTGGAGAATAGCCCCTAAGCATTAAGCCCCAGGACAAAGAGGTCCTGACCCGATTCAAATATATCTAGGCTTTAGTTGTGTTTCAGCTCCAGGCCCAGAAAAGCAGCAAAACCAGATAAGCAACACCATGGCTGACATCAGGACCAGCTTCAGTGAACCCCTACTCTGGTGCCAAACAATCAGTGGAGACCACAACCCTGAAAGGACACACCTGGAAAACTGATGAATATTCTATTGAGATTCCCTGGGATCTCCCCTAAAATCTCCACTCTTAAAGACCTTAAAACAGAGGACCCAGTGTGCTTTCCCTCTCCCTCCTGGGAGCACACCTGTGCCTTTCCCTGCCCCTTCTTTCCTCTAGGCTCTTATCATTTCCTTCCTCTCTTTTAAGCTGCGTGGGTCCCTTCTTTTGCCTCTGTAACTTGTTTCCTGAACCCATTTCTTCTAAAGCTCACTTTTTCTGCCTCAAGGCGACTTTCTAAGTAAACTTTCTCTTACAGAGTTTTTGATCTGAATTCTTTCCTAGCCAGACTCAAGTACCAAGGTTACTGAACCAAGGTCCATTCTGATCTGACTGTTCTAACACCTGGTGCTGTTCTTGCTACCAGCAACAGTTGCACTTGGCTTTGGGAGCTTTGGGCCATTGTCCTAGCATAAGGAGGAGCCCTGGAGTCAGATCAATTGGAAGTTAGGGCACCTGGAAGAGCAATTTAGCTGTGAAAATGGCACGTACAAAGTTAGAAGGTAGAACAGGTGTCAGCAGGCCTTTCTACTTGGCTGATTCCTCAAAACATCAGCCTCCAGAGGCTGCAGGAACCTAGATGTTAGATTCCCAAAAGTAAAGGAGCCTAATAGGCTGACTCAAGGAAATCACATCTGAATAATGTTGCCCATGTCAAAACTAGGTTATCCTGCATACATATCTATCTTAGAATGCCTTGTGCAATAGAAAACTATTTCTATTTCTATATTTGTCTTATCATTATGAATATTTTTATATTCTACTTACCACTATAGAGAGAATATATCATATTCAGTAGGGCAGAGGGTAATAATAACAACTACCATTTATGGAATATTCTACATGCCAGAGGCTGTTATAGATACTTAATGAACTGCATTTCATTTTACCCTCACAATAACCTTCTGAGTTAGCTATTATTGTTCACATTTACAGAAGAGGAAACTGAGCCTAGTCTAGTAAGTTTAATTTGCCCAAGAACACATGACTATAAATGGCCAAGCCAGGATTCTAGCACAAGTATGACTCCAGACCTGCCATCCACTATAACTGTTTCATCACACTGTTGTAACACAGTATTGAACCCTAAGAAGTATCACTGAAATAATAATTGGTCTGCTTTTTTGGTAAGCAAAACTGGGATGAATAGCCCATTTCTCAGAAAGACCATGCTGCCTTCTGTCATATTCAGTGACATTGGCCACTGGTAATTTTCAGAATGAATAAGAATATTTGACATTTGTATTATGATATACAATTTCAAAAACATTTTACTGAAGCTTGAACACATATTATGAACACTGAAGCCCACACATATATGAACAAAAACCAATACAAATTTTTATTTATTTGTTTGTTTATTTATTTATTTTCATCTTCATTTAAGGACATGCTTATTGATTTTAGAAAGAGGCTACTTCTGGTCAAGATGGCAGCATAGGTAAAAAGGCTGGCAGCATAGGCTAGCCAGCCTCCTCATACAACCACATCAAAATTACAACTAAATTAAAGAACAGCCATCACTCAGAACCATCAGAAATCAAGTTGAATGGAAGTCTGACAACTATGGAATTAAAGAAACCACATCCATCTAGACTGGTAGGAGGGGCACAGATATGGAATGGGCTGGTCCCACATTCACATGTGGTGGATAAAAATCCAGTAGGGATATCTTGGGAGTGGGGAGTCCAACCCCATACCAGGCCTGCAGCCCAGGGTTCCAGTGCCAGGAAGATAAGCCCCCATAACATCTGCCTGGAAAAGCCAGTGGGGATTGAGTCGGTAGAAGAAACTCTAGAGTCCTAAGCAGTTCTTGTTAAAGACCCCACACATGGCCTTACACAGATTCATTCCCTTTAAGCTCCACCACTGGGGTAGCAGCTTGAAAGGCACCAGGGGCATACAGGGAGGAACTGAAGTGTCTAACATCAAGGCGAGAGCTGGGGGACAGCTTTCTCCCAGATAGAAAGGTGAGCAGAGGCCACTGACTGTTTTCCAAATCCGTCCCCCCAACACAGCCACAAAGCTGGCAGGCCGGTGCCACATCTGAGACTCCATCATCTTGACTAAAGTTGTTTGCCTGGCCCTGGAGATCCCCTGAGGCTCCATCCCACCGAACTTATAGCTGTTATCAATGGCTTTTCCATATGAATGGCTGGTCTTGGCTCATGTTTCACAACTTCCTAAATCCTTTCAAACAAGCAATAACAGGCCTTAGTGAGCCCCCACTCCCCATCTGTACCTCTTGCTAAGTGGCCCAGGCCCAGCACTAGCAGCAGCCAGCCTAGATTTACAGCTTGGCTTCGCCTGAGAATCTCCAAGCCCAGCAAAAGTAATAGCCATCTCAAATTGCTTTATAGTTCAGGCAGGGTGGCTCCAGGGCTTGCACCATCTGGAAAACCCTGAGGCCTACACACCCAGTAGAGAGCTACAGACCATGTGGGAGCACCACCAACCTGCCCCTGTGCAACTGATCCTCCATGGAGGGTGGAGGTTGGTGGTCAGTGGTCACAGCCAATCCTCACAGCTGACTGGCCTGGGTAAATCCCTACTATTGACCTGCCAACAGCAAAGAAGTTTTAACTATAAGATGAAGTTGTACTCAGTCCATGCAAAGGGCACACTTCCAGTACCCAGCTTGTGTGATAGAGGAGGCTGTGCCACTGGACCCTAAAGGACACCTATTACATTAGGCCATGCTACCTAGATAAGGAGTCATACCAGCTCAAACTAATGCATAGAAACAAACACAGGGAGGCTGTCCAAATGAGGATACAAAGAAACATGGCCCAAATGAAAGAACAGATCAACACTCCAGAAAAAGAACTAAAGAAGATGGAAATAAGTGACTTATCAGATGTAGAGTTCAAAACACTGGTTATAAGGATGCTCAAGGAACTAAGTGAAGACCTCAACAGCATAAAAAAGATCCAGTCAGAAACAAAGAATACACTAATTGAAATAAAGAACAATTTACAAGGAAACAACAGTACAGTGGATGAAGCTAAGAATCAAATCAATTATTTGGAATGTCAGGAAGCAAAAAACAACCAATCAGAACAACAAGAAGAAAAAAGAATCCAAAAAAATGAGGATAGTGTAAGCAGCCTGTGGGACAACTTCAAGAGGTCCAACATTCACATTATAGGGGTAGCTAGAAGGAGAACAGAAAGAGAAAGAAATTGGAAATCTATTTGAAAAAATAATGAAAGAAAACTTCTCTAATTTGGCAAAGGAAATAGACATGCAAGTCCAGGAAGCACAGAGAGTCCTAAACAAGATGGATGCAAAGATGCCCACTCTAAGATGCACCATAATTAAAATACCAAAGCTTAAAGATAAAAAGAGAATCTTAAAAGCAGCAAGAAAAAGAAGTTAGTTACCTACATGGATACCCATAAGATTATCAGCTGATTTCTCAAAAGAAACTTTGCAGGCTAGAAGGGATTGGCAAGAAATATTCAAAGTTATGAAAAGCTGGAACCTACAACCAAGATTGCTGTACCCAGCAAAACTATCATTTAGAATTGGAGGACAGATACAGAGCTTCCCAGGCAAAGAAACTAAAGGAGTTCTTCAATACCAAAACCAATTATTATATGAAATGTTAAAGGGACTTTTTTTAAGAAAAATAAGATTAAAGCTATAAAAAATAAAATGGCAATAAATACATATCTATCAACAATTGAATCTAAAAAACAAACTAAACAAAGAAGAACAGAAATAGAATCATGGATACAGAGAGTGTTTTGATGGTTTCCAGATGGGAGGGGGTGTAGGGGAATGGGTGAAGAGGTGAAGGGATTCAGAAGTACAAATAGGTAGTTACAGAATAGCCATGGGAATGTAGAGTACAGTATAGGAAATGGAGTAGCCAAAGAACTTATATGCAAGACTCATGGACGTGAACAATGGTGTGGGGCTTGCCTAAGGGAGAAGGGGGCAAAGGGGAAAAAATTGGGACAAGTGTAATAGCATAATCAATAAAATATAAATTAAAAAATGAAAGAGGAGAAAGAGAGGGAGAGAAACATTGATATGAAAGAGAAATATCAGTTGGTGTCCACCCATATGCTCCCTGACTAGGACCAAACCCACAACCTTTCAGTTTGCGGGACAGTGCCTAACCAACTGAACCACACCAGGCAGGGCTCAATGCAAACTTTTAAATGAATATTAATTCCAATTGCGGTCAAAGTTATACTCATTGCAGCATTGGTCACTTTCTCTATATCCTGTCATTTAAATCTTTATTTTTAATTCTAGAAAAGTAAAAAAAGTGATTTAGGTTTTTCCACACTTTTCTTGTTTGCTTATCACTTAAAAAAAAATTAACATTAGCCCTGGCTGGGGTGGCTCAGTGGACTGAGTGCTGGCCTGTGAACTAAAGGGTCACTGGTTCAATTTCCAGTCAGGGCATATGCCTGGGTTGTGGGCCAAGTCCCAGTGGGGGCTTCATGAGAGGCAACCACACATTAATTTTCTCTCCCTCTCTTTCTCTTTCCCTTCCCTGCTCTCTAAAAAGAAATGAATAAAATCTTAAAAATTTTTTTTAAATAAAAAATTAGTCCTGGTTGTTGTAGCTCAGTGGATTGAGTGCTGACCTATGAACCAAAGGGTCATTGGTTTGATTCCCAGTCAGGGCACATGCCTGGGTTGTAGGCCAAGTCCCAGTGGGGGCCACATGAGAGGCAACCACACATTGATGTTTCTCTCCCTCTCTTTCTCCCTCTCTTCCCCTCTCTCTAAAAACAAATAAAAAAATCTTTAAAGGAATAAAAAAATTAATATTATTTTTAGTGAGGTATATATGCTTATCACTTTTCAAAGACACACATAAGTAGAGACTAGAAGCTCAAAGTATCACTCAGCTTCAACAGTGATCATTTGTCCAGTAAGTTCAATGACATGATTTCTGATAGAGGTATCTCTTAAATCCTTTCTGATGTAATTACTACTTCATCCAGATAATATCTTGGTGTTTCCACATCATTGGTATAATAACTGCCTTATATTAATTAATCATGGCTGATGTAGGGGACATTTGATATACTATTGTTTAAGTTAGCACACTATGGCCCACAAAGTACTTTTGTTTTATCTGAGAACACTGTTTTCTTTTAGTTTCACATTTTGGCTTAGCTTGGGCTTCAAAATGTATTTGTCAGGTATCAGTTGGCCCCACTGGGTTGGTCCATAGTTACCCCACTGACCATCCAATCTTCGTCCTTTTTCTGTTAACACAGAAACTGGGAAAAAATTCTTTTGTGCATAGATAATTAGAATAGAATGTTCAGCTGTCCAAATAATGACACTGTGTATAATAATGTAATTCTTAGCTATCTGTAGTGGTTCCATTTAGAGTTACCTGATGCTCATAATCCTACAGTTTTGATGCCTGTGTGGGCCAGTTGATTGTCTTGGTTCTGATCCCCACTCAGCCTTCTTCACAACATGACAAAGTGAATTAGGTAAGAGAGCATGAATATTTCAACGAAAATCTATCTTGCTACTGGATAAAACAAATAAAAACAATACCAACAAAACTACACTCATCTACCCTTGAGATCTGAGCCACAATATTGCATTTTTATATAAATAAAATAACCATAATTTAAGAATTTTTAAAAAAAAATTAAGATTGAGATTCTTTGCCCCTTATTGCTAGAAGACAATACCTCATTAAGACATAGATTTCTCACCCTGACTGTGTGGCTCTGTAGGTCAGGCATTGTTCAGCAAAGCAAAAGGTCACTGGTTGATTCCTCATCAGATCACATGCCTGGGTTGAGGGTTGGGTCCCCTGTTGTAGCCTGTATGAAAGGCAACCAATTCATGTTTCTCTCCCTCTCTTTCTCCTTCCCTTCCCTTCTACCTAAAAATAAATTTAAAAAATGTTGAAAAACCCCCCTCAGATTTCTTAGAGAAATATCTGGAAGAAGTCCAGCCATTGTTAATATAACAAGACCAATTTGTGCAACATTGATATAACCTGGCAGCCAAGGAGAGTGATCTGGAATGTGCATGTGTGAACAATGACAGCTTCGCTGTACTAATCAGTGGAGGCAGCAGACACCAAGTGAACATGTGCACTGTGTGGCTGTCACATTCATAATGACTGAGCGAGTAGAGCAATGAATCTGCATCAGATTTTGTATTAAGCTTGGACATTCCACTGCAGAAACTATTTGGATGATTCAGAAGGCTTTTGGGGATGACATAATGAGTGCAGTGCAAATAAAAGTGTGGCACAAATGCTTCAAAGATGGTCAAGACTCTGTTGAAAGTGATCCACGTTCTAGAAGGCCTGCAACAAGCAGAACACCTGAGAATGTTGAATGTGCATGGGCTGCAATCAACAAAGATCAGAGACTGATGGTATGAGAACTAGAGGCTGATCAGGGGATTCCAAACACTACTGTGTCCAAGATTTTGATGCAGGATCTTAGCATGAAATGTGCCATGGCAAAATTCCTTCCATGGCTTCTGCTGTAGTTGGGAGAATTTTGTGAATTCCCAAGTTACCTTATTTTGAAGGGGACTGATATGTCATTGTCCTATGCACAATGTTTCTTGTCTCTTGTATCTTCTTCAATAAATGTCTCTATTTTTCATATTACATGGCTGGATACTTTCTGGACAGGCCTCATCATATAAATTTTTTTAAAGATTTTATTTACTTATATTCAGAGAGAGGAGGAGGGAGAGAGACAGAGAGGGAGAGAAACATCAATGTGTAGTTGTCTCTTGCATGCTCCCCACTGAGGACCTGGCCCATAACCCAGGCATGCGCCCTGACTGGGAATCAAGCCAGCGACCCCTTGGTTCCCAGACTGGCACAAAATCCAATGAGCCACACTAGCCAGGGATCTTAAGTTAAATTCTGACCCTTTTCCAAGACCTCAAACGACTTTTAAAATAGATATATCATATATCTTTTTATCATTTTTTTCTTTCAGTTATAGTTGGTGGATATCAAATCTCTAATAATATGGAATTGGGTTAATATGATCTGACAGTACTATTTGCTCCCATCTTCATTTTTTTGTGGCCACTTACTCTAATGTAATTATGATTTTATAGATTAAGACTTACAGAGTTGTACTTCAAGCTACTTGGTGAATTATTTGGTCCATTAATAGGTGAATGAATAAAAAAGAAGTGGTACATATATAGAATGGAATATTATTCAGCTATAAAAAAGAATGAAATCTTGCCATGCACAACAACATGGTTGGTCCTGGAGAGTATTATGCTAGGTAAAATAAGTGAGACAGGGAAAGACAAATACCATATGATTTCACTTATATGTGGAATCTAACAAACAAAACAAATGAACAAAAAAAACAGAAACAAACTTATAGTTACAGAGGACATTTTGATGGCTGGCAGATAAGAAGGGGGTTGTCAGAATGAGTTAAAAAAGGGTGAAGGGAATAAGAAGTACAAATTGGTAGTTACAAAATTGTCATGATATGTAAAGTGTAGCATAGTGAATATAGTCAATGATAATGTAATAACTATGTATGGTATCAGGTGGGTACTAGATTTATTGGGGTGATCACTTTTTTTATAAATATAAATGTCTGATCAGTATATTGTACTCTACCTGAAACCAATATAATATTGTATATCAACTATAATTGAAAAATAAAAAATATATATTAAAAATAAATAGAAAAAGATTCAGTAGGAAAATACTAATGAAAAGATGGATATAGCATTTTTATACTGATTATTCTACTTGTATATTATTTAGTATAGTACTGCAGTATTGTAAATATACAATACTGCATACAACTATATTATGGACTAAGCCATCTGAAGACAGATAATAGCAAGGACTTCCTAAACCCATTGTATCACCCTTGCCCATTCCTACCCCACTGCTGGTAGGATCCCATATAACTCAGTAGGTACCAGTTCCAGTTTCTCCAGTGTTTTTCTACTCACTCCCAATGGACTCTAGACATATTCCCTTTTGCCTCTACTTCAAAATTGAGCACTGAATAAAACCAACTACACTTGCAGCTGGATCTCAATAAATTTGAAAGTCAAAATCCTTATCTTTCCCAAGTTCAGTATATCTCTGCCCCAGGTTGGCTGCTTGCAAACCTGTCCATATCAGCTCCAAGTTGTATCCCATCACAGGCCCATGCTCAGGTTGAATCTCCATTTAATGAGAGGCTTCCCAGGTTGCTGGGTCTTCAACCCATTCTATAGAGACTGCCAGGCCTCAACTTCTGGTCTTACCACATGGGCTTAGAGCTTTTCCTCCTCTCTGCATCATCTAAGGGCTGGCTCAACTGTGGTAATCCTCCTTCCTTCTTTTCTCTCAACCCCAAACAATTATATATATGCCCCCAGATTTATTCCTTCTAAATAGTATGCTGAATGTTATAGTTTTATTCTGTTCTAGGCATTTGGTCATCAATCCTAGTTTAAAAAGATTTTTTTAACCATGATCTACAGTAAAAAAAAAAATACATTTTATATTGTGGCAAGGTACACACAAAAGTTCCCTTTACCATATGGCAACACAACCTGATGTATTTTTTATTCTATTAAAAAATTCAGCCACTAAACTGATTTAACTAACCATTAATGGGTCAAGACCCTTGTTCTAAAGAGTCCCCAGTCTTTTGGCATCTTGTTTATCAGCACCTGGTCAGGCAACAGGAAGGTATATCTAAAACAATCACTGCCTTATTTCCTGGATTTTTGACAGAGAAATCTTTTTTTTAAATTAAATTTTATTTTAATTGTTGTTCTTATACAATTTTCTGTTTTCTACTCCCATCCCGTCCCTCCACCCCAGCCCTCCCCAGCTCCCTTCCATTTCCACCCCCCCCAGCTTTTGTCCATATGTCTTTCATACTTGTTGCTCTAATCCCTTCCCCTTTTCCCTGGATATTCCTATC